>APFE031377697.1:555926-741036 GCA_000404065.3 Pinus taeda
TTTTTGAAAATCAACTTTTAAAGTTCTTGGACATTGACAATTGTTCCAATATTTAGGGTATACCACACACATGGCCTCCAACAATTCATCTCGAAGAAATCGTTCTCTTATCTCTAATGATAGTGATCTTGCAATTTCTATCAAATTTTGTCTTACTGAAATCACAATATTATCAAATTGGTCTCTTGACACAGGGCAATCTTTGGTGATTTGTCCTGTCTTACTAATATAATGAAAGGGAACCATATACCCACGCACTACGATACATAGCATCCCTTTTTCATCAAAGGTAAACAAATTTTCAGTATTTTCTATATTGATTATCTCAGTCCAACTTTTAAACTCTGGACCAGTAAAAGAGTCAAGCATCATATACAAATTATCCAATGCAAGACATGTTGACTTTCTCGCATTTGTGTATTCCGCAATATACATTGTGTGATTCTGAGACATTTTCATGAGGACATTTATTTCATGTAGCATAGGAAGAATTCCAACCAATGTCAATAATGTCTCTATATTAGTTAGTTGAGAAAGAAGATCTTGAGCTTTGTCTACATTATAGCGATTTTCATAAATCAACCCTACCAAAGATTTGAACTCACTAAATAGCCTTTGAGCTGGTCAATTTGATGAGATCCATCTTGTATCAACATCTTTCAGTAGTTTTTTTCCATCTGTAATACCATCTGCAAATTGTTGAAACTCTAAATATCGTTTGGGACTACGAGAAAAGTATGCATGAGTCTCATGTACAAGATCTTCAACTTTTGAAACTGATGGAAACTTGCTTACTATTTTAAATGCAAGATTCATCCTACGAGCCATACAATGAATACTAAGCATATATGGTGAAGCTGATAGTTGTAGTCTAACACAAAGGCCATTCCTTTGTCCTTGCATTATCGCTACTCCATCTACTCCAACACATACCAACTTTTTGGCAATCATTAATTCATCCATACCACTTTCCTTCAATCCATTAAGAACAAGTTCATAAATATTTTTACTGTAGAAGTCTCTCTCATCTTATTAATCCCAAGTAGATAGGAATGTCTAATATGGTCATTAACCATATAAATGCTCATGCAAATCCATGAAGTATTATCTATAGCCGTAACCTCATCTAAAGACAATGCCAAAAACATAGCATTTGCAATCTTCTCTTTCAAATCATCCTTTACTACTTGAGCTAGATATCCTGCCCATCCCCAACCACTAGTTATAGACCAATGAGAAGATGGAAAGTTTGGAAATTGAAGAAAAGATATTAATTTCATGTGATCTGGATAATCTGTTATAGGACGACCTTTAGATAAGATGTGAAATACAGTGCTCAATTGTATCGTCTTGGATAACAAATTTCTTTCCATCGTCTTTTCAAATGGAGATATGATGGTTCCTTTATCTGCCTCAAGTTTCCTCGTACATAATAAATATTTTTTACATTCTTCTGCATATTCAACATGTCGACATTCCTCAGAAGATTTCCATCTAACAATAGATTGCTCTTTACCATTTACAATTTTCTTTTCATACACCTTTCCTGCATGCTTTTGTACCGTATCTAGCTTCATTTGAAATTTCACTTCCTTTTGAGTTTTCCAACTACTCGCAATACATCTAACTTGTCGGAAAACCTCTTTCTCATTTGTAGGAGGTATTTCTTCAATAAATGGAAAACTTGAGACCCAGTTTTCTTGGAATCGTCTCCCTATGGCCCACTGGCCTCTTTTCCTTTTCCACGAATGGATTGTGTCACTTTCCAAGGAAAAACCTTTAACATTTTCATCACCAATTTCTGTTGAAACTGCATTTATCTCACCCTGACCACTTGAGGAACCTATTTCTTCATCCATCGTATGGATATCAAATGCATTTCCATAAGATTTAACCTCTCTCTCAGTAACAGATTGTTCAAAGGAGCTTGAATCATGAAGAGAATGTGTATTTTTGGATGGAGCCTTTTGAAAGTATGATAATACATCTATTTTCCTTAATGGTTTCTTCCCATGATTATCTTTTGACATCTCACTAAATATTCCACAAGTAAAGTTTCAAATCAATCTGCAAACCTGCATCAACAGTTTTCAAGCTTTGAGATATGCTTCATATAAATTCACTTGTTCATAGAAAATAGAATTGTACTTTGCAAAAGAATTGTTGAGTCAACATTGAAAGAACATATATCAGAAATTGAATTTTCAAGCAAAATGGAATTTCACAAAAATTATTTAACGATGATAATGGGAAACTATTAAATTTTAAGACATAAAAATAATAATTCATTTGTATAACATTGAAACAACATAGGAGAATAAGTGGAAGCAGATATTAAGCCATGGGTAAAATTGAGAGAAAACCAATTTTTTGCAATGCCCGACATGGTCTAGTCAAATATTATGCATACTACAAGCGGCTCCAGTGTTGTATATAAAAACAGTCACCGTGGATAAACTTGGCAGCAAAATAAAGCAACATTCAATACAGTTGAGCATACTTTATATGAACCCTTAAAAATGCCATTCATGCCATTGCTCAGTTGGCTTGGCATTCTCTGTTTTATAAATCAAACAGCGTAAGCAGAACTATTTTGAGGAGTGCGGAAGGTTTAAGCATGTCTAGTTGCCATTTTGGGCAAAATGGTGAACATTGAACCTTAGAAAATAACACAGATCCAGAATTATCAAAACCTGCATTTTTCTTTTTATGATCAAAGAAAACCTTTGTCATTGAAGGATCTCCTTTATGATATACTAGTCAAGGGTAAAGCTGGCCAAGTTTCTTAGTGATAACAGCAAAATCTTATATGGTTTGGTTAAGAAAAATATTCAAATTCAGCTTGGCTTCTTGCTAAAGATATTTCCTCAAGAGGTTTTTCATTTTGCAGCATTCTCAGAAATTTCAGAGTCAGGAGTGTCAAAGAAAGTTATCTCAGGAATGTTCTCAACTATGATCAGTGAGTGCAATTTCACCCTACCATGCCAACCCTGAACTTAGCATGATAATCGAGCTCATTTTCACTCTTGGTGAAAGATCAATGGATGAAGCCCTAGCAACTTTGAGGTGCCCACTACTTATACAATATTTGTCTCACACTTGCATCCTTCTTTGGCATATTACAAACCTCTCTATGCTTAAGTGGACTCAAGTGTTCACATCACCAACTTCTATGATCAATGATGCATTTAACCCCCTTCATTACTTGATTTCAAATTGTCCAACATCTAATGGTGTTGTGCTTAAGGCACAACACACCTAACAAGTGTGCCTAAGGCACCCAAGCACACATGGCAAGGCTGCACCCAGTAAGCATGTCTAACATATGTGTGCCTATTAGTCTCTACCCCTTCTTGTCCATCCACTTTCTGACATCCAATGGTGTCGTGCAGAAGGTACCCAAGCACAACCAATAAAGGTACACCCAACAAGTGTGTCCAGTTGATGTGTGACTGAAAAATGTGTGGCCAATAGAGCCAAAGGGTGCACCCAATAAGCATGTCTAAAATATGTGTTCCTATTAGTCTCTACCCCTTCTTTTCCATCCACTATCTGACATCCAATGGTGTCGTGCTGAAGGTACCCAAACATAACCAACAAAGGTACACCCAACAAGTGTGTCCAGTTGATGTGTGCTTGACGAATGTGTGGCCAATGGTGCCTTTGCCCACTTCATTCTTGTTCCATCAACTATCAAACATCTTTATCACGTTGGGCCCGAGGTGCCACACACCCAACAAATGTGCCCATCGCACCCAAGTGTGCTTAGCAATGGTGTGCATAAGAAGTTCATCCAACGAATGTGTGCCAAATGAATGTGAACCCAATTAGTGCATTGTACTCTCGAATGCTTACGCCTTAGGGCACTTCTACACATCCATTGCAACCCTAAAATAGCAAATTACCAACTCTTGGAATCCACATGTATCCTAGGATCACAAGTTTATAAAAGCTAATCAAGTTCTTTATGCCAATCTTGTTCATCGTGCATCATACTTGGAAATCGCCAAGTTCCCTTCCGAGCTTCTCTTAGTAGGCATAACTAATGGGAGCTACACAAATTTGCAACATGCCAAGTTTGACAAAGGGCAATAGACATGTCCATGGTGCAATTTCTATCAACAAGGGTACCTATAAACTAACTATTTTTAGCTATCAACCTTTTGTCATGTCCATCTGTGCCAATCCATAACCACAAAGGTTATTGTCTCGTCTTAGTAGCTCAAGTGGTTGGGAGCATAGTTTGTTCTCCTATCCACCCAAGTTCAATTCCAAGGGGAATGTTTTGCCTGTTGTGATAAGGCTAGAAGGTTAGGCACCCTCACTACAAAGGACATCTCAACCCTTGCTAAGTCATAAATTATTGGTATATCCGGTTTTTGCATTGTTGGATATACTATTGGTGTTATAATGGAAGCAAGTAAGTCCAAGGTTGACATTTCCTTACATTATGAAACTTTATCATTTGGATTAAAAGATAAGAGACACTACTTATAATTAGTACATCCTACTCAAACTATATGTTATGAAATGCATGTGACGGCTCTACGCCCATCATATGCATGTGAATTCAATGAAGGTTTTGTGAGTTCTGTTTTGTTGTTTTCTTAAATGGAAATGCATTGCACAAATACTCGTCAACCATAAACAACAACTTTGCATGATAATATAATGTGTTGGAAGCATTTCGGAAGTATGCAAGTATCCCTTTCATTAAGAAGCCAGAATTGGTACCTAGCATCATCTCCACACAAATATGTGAACATTCTTTTTACTAAAATGTAAAAGGAGATTTGCATGGGACACCATTAGCAAACATAAATACAAGTACAATAGGAGTTATTCTAGAAAGCTATGGTATGTGGATAGGGTTAGTCTAGAAATAAACTATTGTAAATTAATTAATGCAAATGAAAACGGCACAATCAGAGTTAGTCTAGAAATACGCTATTGTAAATTAATTAATGCAAATGTTATGTGGACAGGGTTTTTTGTCTCACAAACAAGTGGGTCTCATACTTCATTTTAGTGTCTCACTAGGCCATGAGCTTGAAATAAATTATAAATATACAACTATCTAACTTTACAGCCAAAGGATGGCTCTTGTAGAAGGATTTGGAAAACCATGTCCTTGGAAACCCTTCAAGTATTAGATCTGGATTTCTCTCCATTTAGAAGATGGTCTAAAGTTAACAATCCTTCATTTTTGGCACATATCTCCTCCTGGGCTAATTCACATTCTTCCCCTTTAAACGAAGTGGATCTATCCCATTTCCCTTCTTAATACTCTGAACACCCTTTGGACCTTTCTAACCCAAGTCCTGGATGGGAAAGATCCAATAAGAAAGGAATAATACAAGGCACCCAATCAAGAAAATAGATTGTTAAATAAGGATACCTCAAACTTCGATCCAAGTCCTGGATGGGAAAGCTCCAATAAGAAAGGAATAACTAAAACAGGGCACCCAATCAAGAAAATCATTGTTAAAGAAGGATACCTCAAACTTCTTGGAAGGAGCGAAACCTTCCTCTCTCTAGAAATCAAATTAAACAAGATCGAATTGAGCTATTCCATCTCCAAACTTGACTTTTAATGTCTGGCCAAATGAGACACTTTTAGCTGGGGAGAACCTGGTGAAACAAGGAATTAATGATCCTTCAAGATGTGACTATTGTTTTGTAAACAATGAAACCTCTTTTCCTGCGTTCTTTGGTTACAGAAATGAGTCTCCCCTCCTCTATTACAACATCTTCTAAAGAAGAATTGTTCAGTAACTGGTTTCTATTATTGCTTGAAGGATTAAAAAACAAGCCAATTATAAAGGTAATTTGGAATATTTTTCTCTTGGAAGATACTGCTGATCAAAACGACAAGATATTCAATGAAAAATAGGTATATTCCAAATACGTCTAAAGAATCAATGCCAACTTGATTAGAAAAATTAAAAAATTAGGCAGAGTGAATTAAGCCAACAAGAAAAAGGTTGGAAGAATACTTATGATTTGGCAAATTGGGAAGAGAAAGGGAGGGAAACCAGCACCAAAAAAAGTACATGAATGTAATCCCATTTAAGTAACCTCCTGCAAATGTGATTATATTAATGATTGGATGCAAAGATTTTAACAAATGCTCTTTGATGAACATCAGAGGGAGATCCAAGCCATTCGTTCAAGGCATGGATAATCTTAATACCAAAAGGAAGAGTATTTGAAAATTTAACTTGGGACATTTGAGTACCAACCAACAACTACGTAGAATCCTTGGCATCACTCAAAAGGAATACTTATATTGAAACTTACAAAAGAACACCTCAGAAGATCTAACAGTACTTAGAGACTGACAAGTAGTAGTAGCTCCATAAATGGGAATTTCAAGTTCTTTGAATGTCGAAATAGAAAGAAACATAAATAGATTTAGCGAGTCTCTAAGGAAATTCCATGTTTGGAAGGGAAAGCACATTGTGTTGGAAAAAAATATAAACATGTCCGAATTTTCCATGAAAATGAAACACATAAAAAACAAGGAAAGCTTAATGTTATCACGACTAAGATCTTAGTATGGAAGAAAGAAGGAGCTTTGGTATCTTTGCTTCAACATATAACATTATGACTCAGCTAGCAGGTTATATTGGGAACGCTTTCCTTCTCTCCGTGCTTCCTCTGTTCTCAATTCTCCGTGAAGGATTGGCTTCCAGCATTAATTCCTTGCAAGTGAGACCAACAACTATTGAAGTTCTCACTCCCTACAAAGCAACTTCACAAGACCAAATCCCAGCTTCAAAAGGTTCTCAACTTCAAGAGACCAAATCCCAGCTTCAGAAGGCTCTCAACTTCAAGAGACCAAATCCCAGCTTCAAGATGCCTTTGTATAGAGATTAGGCAACATATACGTTCCATCAAATAACTGTGTTTTCTTATCCCAATATGTTGGAATCTACGGTCAGCTTTCAAGGAAGTACCTCCCATCATAGTGGAGCGAAGGCTTTGATTCAAGCACTTCTTACTCTACTCCAAATGACACTCCTCTGGAGGATACCCTGTTGGGGGTTCCTGTAAGGCAGACAAAGATATACTTCGACATATTAACAAGTGGCGAGTAGTTTTGTCAATCACAGCAAAGCAGTATTGAGAAATTACAAACTATAACGATGATTCTCTCAATAAGTCAGTTTCAATGCAACTGTTTATGTAGCTAAGTGTCACTCTAAGTATGTATTGCCTCTAAACAAGACTTCACAGTATGTAAACTATATTTCGTAATATAAACATAAATTGTTCTTGTTTAAAAAATAAAAGAATGAATTCGTGTTCGCTTTTATATCCCAGAACACCATACATGTTGGACCTAGATTTGCTAGCATAATTTTGGGTATACCTTTCATACCTTTTTCCAAATATGAATTAGTAAACCTATGGTGTTGTTCAAGCTCCACATAAAAACAATATCAAATTCCATTAAACATAGCATCAAGATGGGGAGAAGGGGAATACTGTGAACGCGCGTGCATCTTGGGGTATAACTTATATGTGCTTCAAAACCAACGAAACACCCCTGTTCCAACTGCAGGAGGCGTGAATCCACCTAATTTGGCCTTCCAGAACAACTGATAATCTGAACTATCTTCTCCTATACTTCAAACTTGAAGAAAAGCAAGAAATATGAAGCCAACTTACCCTGATTCAAAAGCCGGCTACAGATGGGTAGGACCTGCATAAAGGGGCTTAATTTCTCGCGCCCAGCCAACAATTCTGTCAAGTACCGACTGTTGTTGCTGCTGCAGTGGAATGAGCCGTTCAAATCCAAGAAACCATGGATACCAAAAGAAGAGAAGAATAAGTGGATTGAAAATGAAAAAATATCGCACCGAAACTACTGCTGCTAAATAGAAAATTAAGATTTGTGAACTACGATCAAAAATCCTATTTCAAAACAATTTTATAGATGATGAATTCATGAAAACAGGGAGTCGGGAGCCATATACACCATGAATATGGAATTCATGAAAACAGCGGGCTGAATCCGTGAAAACAGGGAGCTGCCCTCCATTTGGAAAAAATTAAGCTCCACCCTCCATTTCAAAACAAATTTAACCTTCGAAGACCAAATCGATCCTCACAATTTCACTACCAAACTAGAAAAACCAAACCGTAAATCCGAAATGGGGATTTGGATCTCCCAAACCAGGAGCAAATATCAAAATGGGGCGATTTTAAGAAAATCCGATTCAGTTAGTGTATTTGCCCTGGGCGAAAATAAAAAAAATAAATTAGTTTTTAAATAAAATGAGGGCTAATTATATAAAAAGGTTTTTATTATTTTAATTAAAAATTCGCCCCATTAAAATATAAAAAGCCTTAAGTTTCGCCTTTGGGTGATTATTCGCCCCTAAAATTACCCCTGCTTGACCATCAGTATCTATGAGTGTGTCTTATGCAATATATTGGCTCTAAGGGTATCAATAGACATATTCTCTTCTCTCTTTCATTTTTCATTTGTTGTTCTAGTGTTATTGTTCTCCTCTTTCTTCAATTGCTCCTTCTTACCATGAATATTGAGTTCCTCTCCTGAAAATGAAAGAAGATATAATTCAGAGTACAAGACATGAAAGATGATGAATACTTGAATATAAAATAAAGTTAACTATAAAATATTTATATGAGATATACCTCCACATTCGATAGTGGCCACTATGCGGCTAGATGACCTATATAAACAAAAAAAATAAAAAGTGACAATAGAAAATCACACCTTAGGAACTTAGTGTTCAACCTTCGACCAAACGTTAGGCACAATCATACCAACTAAGTTACATGTTAAAAATATCAGGCAATAGATAACTTGTGAAAACAAATGAAAAAAAAGGATCAGTGTAAAACATATCCTTATTACTTGTTCTAAAAGAGTCATGTTCCTTAAGTTTGGATATTATGTTTCCCACGGTAAAAGCTCCTTGCTATTATGACCTATGCTTTTAGGAACATGAGATTGATCCAACATCATATTGGATTGTGGAGACAAAATGATTCAACTTTCCAAGATGAGTACCTCACTTGGTTGAATGAATGTGCTAACTGTGAGTAGTGTCAAAACCTTAGGGAAGCAAAACACTAAGGCCTAAGAAAATATATCAGCACTTTTCCACTAAAAGGAAAAATTTCAATCCCACAGTGGCCTCTAGGAGTGCATTTCATTGGATGGATATCACACTTTCAGAGATGAATGTCTAATACAATGAGAAGTGTACATATATTATCACAATACCCCTCACAATTAGACCTTATAGTTGTGTCCTATAATATTAATCATATTATATTATTTAATTGTAAATTATGACTATCAGATAATTATTAGTTTGAATAATTAGTCAGAAACTACAGTTTAAATATTTTTGTATACATGAAAATATTGGGAAAAGAAAGGTACTTTTTGTGACTAGTTGATTTCAAGTGAACCTAAATGCACAAGAAATTATGGTGCCTTAGTGTTTCTCTAGAGGTTATCTGCTCATTGTACCAATTGATCCAATGTCCTCTACTACTTTTGGTGAATTCCTCGTTGATGATGTCGAATGTCAATGCAATGGAAATTTATCCTCGACGTTTTTTTTATCCAAAGCAAAGCTCCATGAGTAACAACCAAAATGTACGCTTAAATATATTATTGGGGGCCAAAATGGAGTAATTATATGACAAACCAAGAAACACTACATGTTAATAATATTCCCTTTAATATTGATTAATAATTTCTTTGCATGATCATGTCATACTAAAGTGTCAAGTAGGGACATTTAAAGTGGATCATCCATTAATACCACCTTTGAGAGTGCTTAGTAGCTAATACATCCTATTACACACATATTAGATCACCAACTTCAAGGATAGCAATATAAAAACAAAAAAAATGGAATTAAAATAAATGCTAGGAAGTGAAATGCAGCTAATCTTAAGTGAAGAAAATACCAAGCCCTTCACATTAGCAAGGGATTCTTATGCACTAAAACAGAAATCCTTCCATTGCATCACTTTCACCTTTTCTTTAATCTCTTTAATTGAGAAAAAAAATAAAAAATCATTGAAATATATCTCAAAATCATAACAAATGCTGGAGTGATTGTCGTATCAATTAAAGAGAAAGGAAATCATTTGATATGCTTTTAGCTTGCAAAATATATTGAAGAATGTTAAGCTTTCTCATCCCTTGCTCCTAATCAAATTGTAATCCATGGGTTCCAGTGAAGTAATCGATTTCCCTCCAATATAGTTAAGATATCACTTTGGAGAAGGACTTCTTGAAGCATTGGGAGAGTAGAAATGAAATTAACTTAGAGGGAAATGAAGCACTTTAGTGGGTTCTCCAAAGTATTTGAATGCAACTAAAAATTATTTTATACTAACTCCACACATTTTAAAACAGAAACCATTCAGCTGCACCTCATTTATTTTCCACCTCTCTGTAATATGTAATTATTTGAGCAAGAATACAACATTCATAAATATTGTCATGAAAGAGGACTCTTCATAATCATAATAAGTTTGGCTCTAATAAATAAACAATTTCATGTAGTGAATAAATCTTATATGGTATAGTTCAATGATTAAAATGACAAGTTTATTCTTAATCTCATTACAACAAAAATAAAGTTAATCCTAACTAGTTGGGATCTAACAAATCAAAATTTCCATGTAGTAAAGTAAAATTACATGGTAGATCCCAATTATTTGCAATGAAAAATTTATTATTGATATTATTATAATACAAATAAATTTAAGATTACATACATGTTTCCTTATCTGAGACAAACTTTGAACACATTCCGAGATTTCATAGAAATACAATGATATGATTTACCTATAGGACATGAGAAATATATCTACATCTTGCACCCATCACTGAACAATAGTGTTATTGATACACCATCTCATGGAATTAGAATCATGTAGATAGATAGTGTTATAGATATACCTTGCAAAACCTATTTAACATTACCTTCAAGCTTCAAATTCATCAATTGATTTACTTTCATAACAAATTCTAGTGGGATTTCATTAAATACAACCCGAAAAAGGACATATATGATAATTTCCATTGCCTTCTATAGATCTATACCCCTCCAGAAATAGAATAATTGATAGTCCCCAATTTTTGGTGTACTTGCTTCATGTTCAACATGGGCTATTGGGTTCTTCAAGTGAAAAGTTTTTGCAAATATTAGAAGTATAATGGAAACAAGCATGCAATTCAAGGTTTCTCCTAAAGTCTCTTGGGGGAATTATAAAACACCATCTACTTAAAACATGATATATGGTAGTAACAAAAACCTAGCCAAGATCCAAATTAAGAATTCAAAATGTTGTGAATAGGAGGTCTTAAACAATATCAATTATTTAATTGCATAATCACACTAAAATAGACAAATCTTTAAAATGTTGAGAAGTGTGAAAAAAATGGACTTGGAATATTATAGTTACCTCATGGTAGATATAGGTATTTAAAATGTAACTTCTATAGCTACATGAAATGTAACTTCTATATAAAAAATGGAGTTGGAATATCATAGTTGCATCATGGTAGATATAGCTATGTGAAATGTAACTTCTATATAACATTATAAATATCCATTTTCATTCATTTAAGAGACTAACAATTTTTTTATCTTCAATTAATAACTTAATACTCCACCACAAATAGCATTGAATTAGTTCACCAATCAAGGGGAAATTTTAAATGAGTGTAAAAATGCTTACTCATTTGCCTACCATATGTCTGATATTTTATTTGTGTACATATTTAAGCTAGTGTAGTGTAAATTCTACATACTTGACAATTTAAATGTAAACATTTATCTAGGTTGAAGTTATACAATTAATATATGCACAATAAGATACAATATGCATGAGTTATAAGTAATATGACGTTTACATGTTATATCAAGACAAACGTTTTCTCATCTCATTAACTCTTATCTTATAGTTGGTGATGGATATAGCCTTTAAAATTATGAGTCATCCTTGTCATATCTTATATTTAATGATGCATATAGCTTTTAAAAGCATCAACCTTGCTTGTTATTTTATGTACGGACAATTAAAATGGAAGTGCTAATAATTTTATTCAATATTGTCTTATATAATTGGAAATAAAATGATGTGGGGGTGGTGTTTCTCATGATTTTAAAACTTGTTTATATACCTAAATTTAGCCTATTTAAAGTAACAAGGGTGGGCTAGAATAAAAATGAATGAATTTATCCAGATGGTTGGGGAGATACTAGTAAATTCTGGAAGAGTAGTTCCATTGTCAGAGGTCTTTCAACAACCCTTGAAATTGTTTAAATGATTATTACATCATGGAATATAAGAGGCCTCAAAAACAAAGGCAAACAGAGGTACTGTAAAGAGAGACTAGAGAATTATAAGCCAAGTATTATGATAATATAGGAAACTAAAATTAGTGAAAGAAAATTTAAAGGGGTTCTAGAAAACTATAAACCCCAGTACGAGGTCATTTCCCAGAATGCAAGAGGTAGTGTTTGGGGATTGGTGATTATATGGAACCCTAAAGAGGTTTAGATCAAAGACTAGGTTAGCTTCCCAAGAATATTGTCAGGTAAATTTTGAAACATTGGATCCAAAGAATGGGTGCTGCTTATAGGAATTTATAGGCCTCATATCCTAGGAGAAAGACGCTCTTTCCCACAAAACCTTTCAAACATGAGAAATATATACTTGGAAGACCTTTGGATAGTTGGAGAGGATTTTAATATGATCACCTCCTGAGTAGAGAATAGGTGAGGAATGTGAAGGATGGATGCAGAGATGGTAGCCTTTGGTGATATCATATTAGAACTGCACCTTGTGGACATGCCAACAATTAATGGTGTTCATAACTAGAATAATATAAGCGGAGAGATACATCAGATCACTTCACAATTGGATAGGTTCCTAATCTTGGAACAAACTATAAGCAAAGATATATTCATTGAAGCCTTGATCCTCCCATGTATGGGTTTGGATCATTGGCCGATAAGACTGGAAGTGGATCTAAAAGGAAAACCTAAGAACTGACCTTTCAGGTTTGAAGCCTTTTGGCTACGATACTCAGGCCTCCTTAAAAGACTTGAGGAATGGTGGAAAATAAGCAAACAAGCAGCGAGGAAATGTATGCATACTTTCCAACTGAAAATCAAAGAATTAAAGAAGAAATTTAGGAAATGGAACAAAGAAGAATTTGGACATATTATGAATGGCCAAAACGAGATAAACAAGTGCATGATGGAGGTGCAGAAATAAATCATACATGATGGGAGATATGAAGAGCCTATCAAAGAATAAGGACAACTAATAAACCAACTAGAGGAAAGAAGAAAACAAGAAGATATTCTCTGGAAAAAGAAATCTCAGATTAACTAGTTGGAGGAAGGATAGAAAAACATAATATTCTTTCATAAATCCAGGGTTTATCATAGGCATCACAACATAATCCACTCCATGAAAGATGAGGATAGGCACCGCTGAGTCTAACATGAGGAAATGGAGGAGATCCTTGTAAACCACTTCAAATAACCTCTCTCAAAACCTCTAGAGAATAGAATAGAAAAAATCCAAATAATAACGTAGCATATCCCCAAATAGTAACTTGAGATCAGAGCCTAGCCCTGATGTGAGCTCCTACTTTGGATGAAGTGGAAGAGGTTGTCAATGGAATGCAGAAAAATAAAGCTCGAGGATTGGATGGGTTCATAGAAAAATTCTACCAAGACACCTAGAAATTCATGGGTTAACCTATCTTAAAGGTAGTAGAGGAATGTCGCCCCACCCAAAAGTATGTCCCAGACTAAACTATGTTTTTATTGCTCATTTCCAAATATTTGAAATCTCAAGATCCTCAAGGATTTCATCCTATTGCCTTATGTAATGTTATTTATAAAATCATTACTACTCTTATTGTAAAATGGTTGAGACCCCTCTTTCCAAGCCTCATCTCTATGAAGAAAACAATATTTGTAGAAGGTAGGCAAATCCTGTATGGGTTCATCACTTCTCAAGAAATTGTACACCTTATCAAGGGAAAAAGGCTTCCAGGTATGATGATTAAGCTTGACCTCTCCAAGGCTTATGATAGGCTTAATTGGGAATATTTGTATAGTATTCTTAAAGCCTATGGTTTTTCCCAAAGATGGATAAATTTGATGCTTGCCATGATCTCCTCCCTTGTCATTTTCTTTTGTTGAATGGGACTCCTATCCCCACTTTTAATCCAACTCGGGGCCCAAGGTAAGGTGACCCAATATCTCCTTTTCTATTTATTATTTCTACAGAAGGGTTAGGCCATTATATAAAAAATGAAGTCAGAGAATCTATGCTTAGAGGCCTAAGGATCTGGGGTAACAACTTATCTATCACCCAAAAACAATTTGTGGATGATATCATGTTATTCTGTGAGGTATCCCTAAGGGAAGATTGTCGAATAAAAGATATTATGATCTAGATTTAGACAAGAATGCAACAAATTACAGATATAACCATACATACATAGATGCAGCGGAAATAATACTTCATTTCATAACTGTAAAATACTGAAATATGATTACAAACCAAAAAATAAATAAAATAGCTAGGGCGATGGTAACTTATCTCTGAGAAGGGATGTGGCAGCTATATGCCTCTAAAATGCATTACAATGAGGCTCAAGGGCCTTTTTATTATTGAAGAATAACATAAAACCCTAAACAACGAAAACCTAACCCGAGGAGATGTAACACCAAGAGTTTATGGGCCCCATTTGGGTGAGTTGGACAACCAACTTCCCAGGGTCACGACTTGGTCATATTATCTCCATTTGACATGCATGATAACCTGTTGGAAAGTTCTCTCCAAGGACTATGAGAAAAAAGATGATTTTAGACTAAAAATTTCCAGTGGTAGGTAGATTTCTAGAAAAAAACATCATTTAGGGTCTCAAAACGACTCCAGAAGTTTAGGACTCAAAAAATTGCTAAAAATAGTAAATTGTGCTACAATTAAGGGAACTGAAAAATTGAAAGAAAAAATGGTGCGGGTCCAAGTGGAATTGGTGGGTAGCCACCAATATCAACCTGGATCATTCCTCCCCGCTTAGGAAGCAATGGTCCCCATTGCGTTGAGTTCCTCCATGAGATGAGGAAACTTCTACTGAATTTGGTCCTTGGTGAGCCACTTACCCTGGTGAAGGAGTTGGCCTTCTTTGACAACTTGATACAGTTGGATCTGCTACTGGTGAGTGTGCTTGATCTATCTGTCCATGACCTGATCAGTTGTAGCTTGTTCCATGCAATCTAGATTTAACTCTATTGGTGTGAGTTGTTTTGCAATGTTGAATGTGTCTAGTAATAGTGGAAAGTATGGCCGAAGGCAATCCACATTGAACATTGGTGCAGGCCAAGGAATGGGGGAATGTTGAGCTCAAATGCATTATCTCCCATAGCTTTGCTAATGGTGTAAGGAACATATTAGAGTGTTTTGAGTTTTCAATAGGCTCTGGTAAGGCATTCCTTCTGCAAATGCAACTAGACTTTGTTGCCCACCTGAAACTTGTGTGGCACCTGATGTTGATCATGTCACTACTTGTACTTAGAATTTGATTTCTCTAGAATGGCATGGACCTAATGGAAAATATGTTGGATGTGCTCAATGAAGTTATTTTCCTTATCTGTTTTGGACTGGACATGAGCCAAATCTGCCTAAGTAGCTACAAATGCCATGGCCACATCAATGGGACATAGTGGCTGGAATCCCAAGCCCACCTAAAAAAGGTTGTCGCCAATCGAGCTATGGAGAGCCTAGTTATAGCTATGATAAAAATAAGGGCGGCTCTCATCCCATGCGTGTGGATGTTTTTAGTTTTACATGCACAAAATGTGTACAATTATCGTGTTGACAACCTTTGTCTGGCCATCAATTTGGGGATGGAAGGTTGTGGACTTAGTGATTTTGGTGTCCATCATCGACTAGAGACTAGACCAAAATGTACTGAGGAATCTATTATCTCAATCTGAGATGATAGACTAGGGGATCCCAAAGTTTACCCACACTCATTCAAAGAAGAGTTTAGCAGTGGCTTCTATTGTGATATTCTTCTCACAGGCCTCCATAATGGCCATCTTCGAGAACCTATTGACAACCACAAAAACACAGTCATTTCCATGCTTAGTAGAAGGAAGGTCGGAAATGTAACCCATGCAAATGGATTCCCAAGGGTGACTAGGGGTTGGCAACAGGGTATAGAGTCCTTTCTTCTTGATGGTCAGTTTGGAAATGGCACAGGCAATGTAGGATCTGATATACTGCTCGACATCCCATCGAAGATTTGGCTTATATAAATACTTTTGTAGTACTGCCACCATTTTTTAGACCCCAAAGTGTGCAACAGTCCAACTATAGTGTGCTTCCCAAATCATCTTGGCATGCTCACTTGAAGGAACACAAAGGTGACCCAGGTGGCATAATAGTGCATCCTGGAGGTGAAAATCTAGAACATGCTAACCCTCCAAGAGTGTCTAGTATGTGTGGCTGAATTCTAGGTCGCTTTTGTAAAGAAGTGGCCAATACGAGGTCTCGTGCCTGTAAGAGTTTAGCACGGTGGTTAATGCTATGATTGGCAGTCGACTGAGGCAATCTGCAACATTATTGGTGCTTCCCTTCTTATACTTGATATTAAAATGGAACTGTTGTAGGTATGTGGACCACTTCTGATGGCGATCATTCTACAGTTTCCCTTGGGTCTGTATGAACTATAGGGGCTGGTGTTCTGTGTGGATGACCATTTCCTTCACCAAAATGTAATGCTTCCATTGTTGGCAGGCCTGCACAATGGAATACATCTGTTTTTCATAAGGGTGATACTTTCAGACTATCACTGAAAGTGTCTCATTGTGATAAGCCATTGGATGCTCATGTTGAGTAAGGACTACCGCAATAGCATTGTTAGAGGCATCTGCCTCGATCTTAAATGGTTGTTGCAAGTCTGGTAATGCGAGCACTGGTGTCGAGTAGAGGTGATGTTTCAACTCTGTGAATGCCTTTTGTTGAGATTCAGACCAAAAGAATTTTTCTTTCGCTCCTCCATTGGTGACTTGACTCAAGGGCCAAGTGATATGAGAAAATCCCAACACAAACCTGTGGTAGAAGTTGGCAAGACCTAGAAAGTTGCGAAGCTCTATTAATGTGGTTGGATATGGCCAATCCCAAATTACTTGGATTTTGGCTAGATCCACATGCACTCCCCGTTCATCAATAATGTATCCCAGATACTGAATGTGGGTCATGCCAAAAGTGAATTTCTCCAAATTGGCACATAAATTTTGTTGTCGTAGTTTTTGGAAAACATGTTAGATGTGGTGGAGGTGCTCTTCTCAACTCTGGCTGAAGATCAGGATATCATCCAAGCATACCACTACAAATGAGTTGGTGAATGGCTGCGATATGTCATCCATTAGGCTCATGAAGTTTGTAGGAGCATTCGCTAACCCGAAAGGCATAACCAACCATTCGAAAAGGCCCTCCTTGGCTTTGAAGATAGTCTTCCACACATCAGAGGGTGTGATTGGTACCTGGTGATATCTTGACTTCAAATTGATCTTGCTGAAATATCTTACCCCCTTCAGTTGGTCGAGGATGTCACCAATACATGTGATTAGGTACATTCTCCATATATTGATCTTTTTTAGCATCCTATAGTCAATATAGAGTCTGCAAGTCCCATCCTTCTTCTGTACCAACACGATCAGGCTCCCACGGGGTGATGAATTCGGAGGGATGTGACCTTTTTGCAACAGCTCCTAAATCTACCTTTGATTTCATCATTCTCGAGAACATAGTGCTGATAGATTGGTCCATTGGGCAGTGGTGCACCTAGGGTCAGTTTGATGGAGTGCTTAACCTGACAGTGCCAAGGAACCCCTATAGGGGAGGTGAATATGTCCTTGTACTCCTCCATGACCTTTTCCATCTGTAGTTGTCATGTAGAGGGACCCTGTCTAGAGGTCGTGGCCACCATCTTCTTCTTTCCTTGAGTGTGTATCATCAGGAAAACAAATTTCCCGATTTTGGAAATGAGCTTACTGCATTATTTTGTAGTAACCAAAGAGATGGTGGTAGGAGGTGCTACCTCTAGTATCCTATACAACTTATTTCCTGAAGTAACAATAACAACATGACGACTTGATTCATACACAACATGTCGCTTCCACAAATATGTTTGGCCTAATAATACATCACAAACATGAAGGGGAGCAACATCACACAATACCTCATCTGTGAAGGGCTTGATGTTGTATGGAAGGCGTCAGTGCTGGCTCATGCGAAGATCCTATCCTTGGTGAAGCCACCCGATGGTGTATAGTTGTGGATGTGTTGTGGTTAGTAAGCCCAAATGCTTCAAAACCTCGGTTGAAATGATGTTCTTTTGGCTCCCATTGTCAACAATAAAATGTATTGGGGAGACCTTTACCCACATCTAGGAGTGGAAGAGGCACTCCTCCTCTAGATCTTTGGGTTCCTCGTTCTGGATCATCATGGTGGCAATAGTGGTGTTGGGCTCCTTTGATTCTGAAACCTTTAGCTTAGCCACGAATGACTTCTTGTCCCAAGATTCACTTGTATTGTGAGTGGAGCTCTCATGGAACTCACAACACTTTCCCGTGTTGCTTTTGAGCTTCACAGTGTTGTTCTTTGCCTGCAGCTTTGGCCGGTTGTCTTGTGCTGCCCCACCTTAGATTTTTCTTTTGTTCTATGGTTGGGGGGAACCTTTACCTTGCTTTGGATATAGAGATCCAATGTCTCGCTTCTTTTATTTAAACTTTTGCTCGATCTTCACTGCATATCGGTATGTCGTGCCAAGTGAGGAGATGTTTAGGAATTCTATTTCATCTTGGATGTACCTATGTAAGTAGCCATAGTATTTGAGTACAAAATGATGCTCTGAATCCTTGATACCGAACTTTGTGCGAAGGGTATGGAAAATATTGGTGAACTCTGGCATGTCTTGGTCCCTTCCCTTCCGCAGCATGGTCCACTTTATGTATTGGTCCTTATAGCTTCCAACAGGGTAGTACCACTCCTTGATGGTACCCCAAAATGAATTCCAAGTGGGTGCGACTAAAAACAGTGAGGTCATACTTTCATCCTTTTGCTCGTAGTAGGTTTCCCACTAGTCCTTTATGTGGTGGGTGGCTTTAAGAAGAGCGAAAGTAATATTTTCCTGGCCAGAAAAATCATGAATAAAAAAATTCCCTTCTAGCAGATTTAACCATTTACCTATGACATCTGCATCTATCTGACCCTCAAATATGGGAATGTTAAAGTTAACTTGCACCTTAAAGGGTGTGGTGGTTCCAGAGTACCTTCTCGAAGTAGACGTGTCACCCCTGGGTGGCCGCCGAAGGATCTAGGAAAAGTTATCCATCATCATGTTCCTTTGTTGCTCGAGGGCCACTTTGAGTATGATTTTGATAGGATATCCTACCCCACTAGTCTTTCTTTTCACCCACCATGGGAGGCCATTGGAATTTGCATGGCTGGTATTGCAAAGGTTCAACCAGTTCAAGCCCTAACTCCTTAATCCCGACCTCGTTGGGGACATGAAAAGAAAGACAGAGAAAGAGTAGACCTCTCTGATACCATTGCTATGGATTTAAACGGGAACGCAACAAATTACATATATAACCATACATACAGAGATGCAGCCGAAATAATACTTCATTTCATTACTATAAAATACTGAAATATGCTTACAAATAGAAATGGAAATAAACTAGCTAGGGTGATGGTAGCTTATCTCTGAGAAGAGATGTGGTGGCTACATGCCTTTGAACTGATCCACAATGAGGCTCAAGGGCCTTTTTATTATTGAACAATAAGAGAAAACTATAAAGAACTAAAACCATAACCCAAGGAGATGTAACACCAAGAGTTTATGGGCCTCGTTGGACAACCAACTGTCTGGGGTTGCGACTTAGTCATATTATCTCGATTTAATGCAAACGATAACCCATTGGAAAGATCTCTCTGAGGAATATGACAGAAAATATGATTTTAAATAGAAAATCATTAGAGATAGGTAGATTTCGTAAAAAAAACATCGTTTAGGGCCTCAAAATGGCTCTAGAAGTTTAGGATCCAAAATACTGATAAAAATAGTAAATTGTGATACAATTAAAGAAACTGAAAAACTAAAAGAAAAAATTGTGGGGGTCCAAGTGGAATTGGTGGGTGGCCACCAATATCCACCTGGATCATATTCATAGCACTTTTATGGAGGCTTCTGGGACAAAGGTAAACAATGAAAAATCTTGTATTTTCTTCCTAATAGCCAAGGGAATGTCAATATCCATCTAGCTACGATCCTGGGTTTTAGTACTGGAAATATCCTATGTAAATACCTAGCTATGCCCCTATAGATAATCCTCTAAAATTATCTTGCCGGCAGCAAACCCTCCAAAAAATGTAGGGAAAGCTAAGCTATTGGGCCTTTAGATTCCTGAATCTAGCTGGCAGGACTTTCCTTCTTAAAGTTATGCTGCAATCAATACCGATTTACCAACTCTCAGGCATGGAAGCCCTCAAATGGGCATGCTTGAAAATGGTTGATATCTTCAAGAAATTCTTGTGGGATGGGGATGAACAGATCACAAAATGGGCACTGGTATCCTGGCAAGGCCTGGAAACAAAGAAAATGGATGGTGCAATAGGCCTCAGAGACTCTTATATTTTGAATCAAATAATGGGAGAAAAACTATGGTGGAGATGGATTCGAGGTGGAAGGTACCTATGGAAACAAATATGGACAATAAAATGCAATATGCCATAGAGAACTAAGGATATTCTTAGATATAGAGACCCTCCAAAAGGATCGATAGTGTGGAACTTTGTAGCCCAAAACAAACACCTTAGAAACCAACATGCCTTTCGGGAGATTTTGGCTCAACTCCTGGAAAAAAAGGGAAAAAATGATCGAAAATAAAGAAATCAGGGAAATATATCTATATACTAGTGAAAGGAATATACACTTGGTGGAGAAATTTTGGAAAGAGGACCAAGGAATGGGCAGTTGGAGGAGATGGAAGAAGAAGGAATATTGGGGTTAGGTCATTGATACTAACCAATGGACAACAGTAGACAAAGAGCTGAGATGGAGATAATTAACAATTTGAAATGATCTTGGGATCTTGAGATGGGGGCATACTACAAATGGAACCTTCACCATAAAATAAGCATATGACATTCAAGGAGGATAAGGTCAAGACAGGGAAGACATCATATGGAAAAACATATGGGAGAGAGGATGGTGGCCTAAGGTTTCCCATTTCCTTTGGCTAGTCTGTAAAGGACAAATCCTAACCTAGGATCAATTGCATAAATGGAGTTTCCAGGGTCCTTCCTTATTCTAGCTCTGTCATCATAACAGAGAAGAACATGCATGTTCACCAAATAGAAATGGAGGCAAATGCAATGACTTTTTGAAAGAATGGATCAAGACCAACATAGCATTAAGGAAACAATACTCCTCTGGAGGAGCCATATATTCTCAATCCGTATATTAAATCGAGCATGGGGCCTAGCCTTAGGATTTAATCTATGGGCTATATCGAAAGAGCGAAACCACAAAGTATTTAAGAATAAATCCACCACTCAAGAAAATGTGTGGGAAGGAATAGCTTATAACATTAGGGAAATAATCTTAGCTGAGAAATGGCACCAAGAGGATTGGAAATCCCCCCACAAGAAGCTTTAATCCTCAAGAAACTCAAGCTATCATCATAAATGATAGCTCCATCAATCTAGAAAAAAAATCCAGGTAGGCTCGATACCCCTGTTATCACTCAGGTTGTTCCCCACAACTTGTGAGAAAAGGGAATACGGCCGAGGTAACCACTAACCAATCTTTTAGATGCAATTTCTAGCTAAGCTGCATCCAGAGAGGGCTCTCTCTATATAATTTAACTTTGTTTATTTGAAGTTTTTATGCTAGTTATGATGTGCAGAGGTTTGTTTTAAATGGATTTGGATGGTGATTTCAAATAAACGTAGGATGCAAGTCTGAAAGAGTTAATTCCATTGGGCAATGGAGTCTATGAAGATGGACGGCCGAGTGTGTTTCTGTGATGATGGGCAATACTACAGAGCTAGATAATCAGTTTGAAACAATATTGAAAGCTAGTGATTGATGGGATGTAGGCTAGGGGATAAAGGGCAGTCAAGAATCCTTTATCATGGTGGAAGAGGGAAGGTGCCTGAATATTTTCAAGGAGCAGTGAAGAATTCCTTGACAATGTTCAGAATGAAGGAATTAGTAGAAACAAAAGCATTTAAGAATTTCTATTTATGCTAATTGTGAAGGAAACATAAATAATAGCAGGAATTGAACACAGAGTGTATTTAAACAAGTTTTGGGCTATTCTTTTTCCCTGTTGCTAAGATTATGAAACATATATGAGATTTTGAAACACAGAAAACAAAAAAACACAATTAGAATAACTTATTGAGCCAAAGAAATACACAAGAATTCTGTACCAGAGTCCATAATCATCACATCCACATTCAAAAGGTCCAGCAACAATCCATTTCAATGCCCTTTGTATTAATAAATATCTGAGTTACAGCGCAGTTCAATAGGAGAATCACCAACCCCGAATATATTCCTTTGGGAGGTATTTATAACAAAGAGATTTACAAAATATCTTGTGGACCAGATATGAAACAATAACTCAGTTTACGTACTCTGTCAGAGAAATGAATGCAGAAATAAATGTAGGAGTTATTGTGGCTGTGCTGGCTGCTTTAATTGACTAGATATTTGAGACCTTTTACCCAAGAATTTGGCTAGTAGTTATGTCCTTGATTTGCCTTCCCGTGTTGTTGTCCTGATTTGTTCACCTACTCTTGATCCATCTTTAATGTGTCCTGATCCTCGCTTGAGCTCCTTTCTTGATATTTGCCACGTGTCCTGCTATTTGACCAGGTGTAAGAAGGCAACAAGATCCAAATTACTTAGGAAAGACTTCCAAAATCCTCTACCACCAATGTTATTTGGGCAACTGGTGTCTTTGTATCTTTACCAGTATTTAATCAGATTCAGTATACCTGTAAAAGGTAGGCTTCACTTCAGAAAGATGATTTATTTCATGTTCTATAAAAAATAATCCTTCCAATTTGTCATACAAGCTCTGTCTGGAAGGAGGTCCTATGCCCTCTGAACTGCTGGATGATGCAGTGATTTGATTTGTTACATACATGTTTACCCTGTGAGCATACTGTTGATGTGATAATAGTTTTTGATTGCTTGTTAGTAAAATGGGTAAACCTCTCTACTGCAAGTTTGTGAATTTTTCTGTGAAGGCATCAATATCCATCTGCATCTCTTGACACTTCCTTTCCAAAGTCTATATAAAATTTCTCATGGTTAGCAGCTTCTTTATTGTCAAAATGGTGCATGTCCTATCAGTGATCTCTAAAGCTGCTAAATGTTCCTTAGTATTGGTATTCAAAAAATTGATGAGCCTATTGGCCTGCTCAGGCATATTTCCTAATGATGCCCTGGCCCTTTGAATTTTCTCTTGTGCTCCTTCTATTAATTCAATCTGTTCATAGATTGTTTGAATTCACCTGCATTGGTTAGTAATGGACTGGCCAATCTTGGTCCACAAAATCATCTTAATGTCTGCTAGAGGTTTTTGTAAGGTGAGATCCTTTTCCAATGATTTCACCTTGTTTTCCAAGGTCTTTACTTCTCTAGTTTTTTCTGCTACTGTTATCTTTGACTTGTCATAGCTCACCCCCAATTTGGCTAACTTTTCTTTTGTCTCTTTGAGCTCTGACATTTGAGCCTCTAGCTCTTTCACTGCTTTCATATTTGTTCCATCTTCATGCTGGTCTCTGGCTTTGTTGTTGGTGTTGCTATAGCACCTGTAGTTGTTGTACCTGTTGTTGATGCTAGGATGGTAAGAGGGACTATTGCTATACCTGTGGGGGGAGCAGTGGCACTTGTGGGAGCTACCTCAGGTGGCTGGGAGGTGGACTCTCCCTACTTCTCTTTAATAGCCTTCTCCAATTCTTGCTCTGTTTCTGCCAAGCTTTCATTCATTGTCATTAGTAGACTTACAATGTCCTCTTCCTCCTTTTGTTGTGCAACCTCTATAGTTTGTGGATGCACTGTTATTGGCAACTTTAGTTGCCTTTTGAGGGCTGCAATGTCCTCCTCCTTCTTCTTGATCAGTGCTTTGATGCCCTTTGCATCCTTAGGGTTATGCCCCAGCTCGATGATGATTTCTTCTAAGGACTTAATCATGTTGTCCTTAGCCAAGGAGGAAGCTTTCTCCAATTCTAATTTGGTAGAGGTATTATGCAATGAATTTTGAAGTTGGTGAGAAAGCAATCCCTTATCTACCAAGGTGGCATACACCATCTCCCTAGTTTGTTTATGTAACTCAATCTGGTCAATTGGATGAATATCCTTGGAGACAACTTCCAGATTAGTTCTTATATAGTTAGTAGCTGACTGGGGTTAATGTGTCTTGGGCTTGAAATGGCTGAGGATCATTTTCTTCTCCTGAATATCATAGGCAACCATTAGCCTATGTTGATTTGTAGGTGTTGTACTCATCAATTGATTATAAAGCTGCATCCTTATTGGATCATTTCTATCTTTTCTATCAGTAAAAGTCTTCTTCATGTTAGAGCTTTGTTTGCTTTGAGGTCTGGTGGATGAAATTTCCACACTATGTTTCCTCTCTAGCTCTTGCTGGAATGAGCTAGCTGAGGTGCCAGGTAGTGGAGATGTTTGCTGCTCATTTCTTCCCTGCCTTCCCATGGTGCTTGTGGTGTCTTCCACAACTTCCTCTTCTGAATATGGATTCAACCTCTCCCTCTTATCTCCTGAATGTTCTGATGGTTCACTGGCAAGGGCATCCTCTTCTCTGTCTCTCTTTCTGCTCTTTTCCTCATTTTGAGGAGTCTGTAGAGCAGGGGCTTCAAATGCCTTGGTTTGAGCTGGGGAATCTTGCCCTTCACCCTATTCTTGTGTTTTAGAGGGCTGATCAGCCATGGTATGCTGTTCTACATTCATTAATTCCTTGCCCTTTCCTGTTGAGCTAACCTTTCATCCTACTTGCTCTAAGCTCTCAGCAAAAGATGTATCCCCTCCAATGTGTTGCGGCAGCTTGAAAGGTACCTGTCCAAAATAGTCCAGGTCAAGTGTTTTCTCAATCTCTTTCATTTCTTTTTCCAATCTCTCTTCTTTAGTCAACTCTTTAAACAATGTGCCCTCTAGACACTCTTGTTGATTGGAATATTACTGGATTTCATGGATTGGACAGTGAACATATGTTGGTAGTTTATTTTTGACTTTCCTAGAGCTTATAAAATGATTGAGGTCATATGGTGCCCAATAGAAACTCTGTTTTAGTCTGCGTTTCTACCCTAAAATCTCATCAGCTTCTAGCGAGGCTTCCATCTGATTGAAGGTGAAAGGGCCCAGTTGATTCCTTATCTTAAGTTGTACCTTTTTCTTGGCCTCAAAGAAATGGATTGTATCTGCTTGGATGAATTGTCTAAAGTATTCCAGGGCAAACAAGCACATTGGCACATATCTTGGCAATTTATAGGGGCTCAGCTGATAGCCATGTATTCGAATCAGAATGTGATTCTGGTAAAAGTACCAGTCACCTATGCTATAGCTCTTGGAGAGCTGTAGAATTCTCTTCATTTCACCCAAAAGTCTATCTGGAAGACTTGTGATCAGTAAAGAGGTGGCTGGATATATGAATAGATCAATAAATTTGCAATAAGTGTAAGGAGAATAGTAGACATGGTGGAAGACTTGGGTCTAGAAGATTACAGACCTTTGCTCTCCCTTGACATCAAATGTTTTGAGGGGAACTTGAAAACTATCTAGCTGATAGTAAAGCAACAAATGGTATATGTATGATGTGTATTTAAACACTCCTCTGTCCATGTTCATGAATTGTTCATGGATCTTATTACCAATGTAGGTGGCATAGTCATACTTGACAGTAGGGGGCTGTCCTGGAGAAGAAATGGGTAATAGGACCAATGTGGTTTTATCTACATATTCACTGGTTTTGAATCCCAGGATGTAGGCTATCATGTCAATGATAAACTTTCCTACTTCATTGAACCAAGTGTCTAGGTATGGAGGAGGTTCCTGTGGTTGACAATTGGGTTTCATAAATGTTTTGCCAATTCTGGTTATCTCTGCACTTGGCAATTTGGCACCTTGGTCAAGCAGAAATCCTAAGGTAAGAGGAGTCAATGGTTCATCTGGTTTGAAATGCAGCATCTCATTTATTGATTCAAGGGTGATATAGAATAGAACTGTCCCAGAAGGAGACATCATTGCCCTTTGTGTGGGCTCATAATTTGCATGGCATTGGTGAATGAGGTCAAGAAAAACGTTTACATAAGGAAGGTAGTACATGGGCATATTGGACTCCCAAATCCGAAAGATGTGAGTTTTGTTTCTATGGCTGCTCCTGATCTCACAAAAGGCCTGGAGATGAGATGTGTTACCTGTTATATCATTAATCTAGAAATCCTTGTCAGCTAGGGGTAACCACGCCAGTTCTTTATGTGGGGCATTGAGAGGGACGACATTGAGGGCTACTGGAGCAGGGGTTGCCATATTTATAAGTTCTCAGGTGTTGTTTGAGTAAAATGTGGACATTTACAGTAGTAGTGGGCAAAAATAGAGGCCCTAGGGCTTTTTTCAGAGAATTTTACAAATTGGAGCTTTATTTAGACTCTGGTGGGCAAAATTTGAGGCAAAAGGATCAAGCTTGAAGGATTTATCTTGCAAGGGAGGAGTAGCAATGGTTTCAAGGCCTTTCACTTAGTAATTACTGACAAACTGACTTGAGCTTGGCTAAAACTGAAGGGATTTTGCTGAGTGGGGTAGAATTGGCAGTTTGTATAGCAAAATATGGGCAAACTAGTAGTTTCAGTGGGCAATTGTGCAAATCGAAGTCAATCAGGGAGCTTGGGAGCAAGATTTAGGTGAATTCCCGCTTTTCTTGGCTAGTAGGGAAAATTGTGTAGAGAGGTATGCAATGTGCAGGTTTTTTGGTGGATGAGTGGTCCCGACAGGCTTGTGTGTAGCAGCAGGGTGAAATTTCGACTAGTTTCTAGGATTGCTAGACAATTTTCACGGTGAAAACTAAAAATTAAAAGGGTTTTTCACAAGATAATGGTAAATACCTATGTTTAACAGTGCACTGGAGTTGCTAGTTGATTGGGAGATGATTTGCATAGTGGAGCTCCGAGCTAAGGTGGTCGAGGTGGTGGACTAAAATTTTGCACGTGAACTCGTCGTCATTTGCATGCAAAGGCTCAACAAAGTTACACAGTGAAGATGGTAAAAAACAAAAAAATTTATGGGTTTTTTAACAAAAATCTGCTTTTCTGCGCTTTTTATGATGACATCATCATGACGTAGAAATTTTGTCGTGTAGCAGGGGTATAGAAGGTGACGTGGCTGATGATTTGGCACTGAGGTGGCAATGATGATGTGGTATTGACATGGTTGTGACATCATCAGATGATTTCAGTGATGGGGAGTCAGGGCGGTAAGCATTTTTATTGCACCACTTTTGGGGTGGTAGCGGTATTGAGCAGGGGGGTCACGATACACACGGGTGAGCAACGTGTGTCCTAAGTACGGTGGCGAAACCACCATTTTCCCAGGACATATCGTTCAGACTCTGGGGGCATCGCGATACGATTCTGCACCATCGGATCTGAGGGCCCCGATCCAATGGTTGACGGTGAATGGTAAGTTGCGAGGGCGCGGCATGGAGTCCTGCTTTAATTTTTGTGATTTTGTAAGGGCTTTTGGTGTATTTCGGACTTTGGAAAAGTGGGGTTTTAGGAGGAAAAATGTGGATTTCAGCTATTTTAATTAGTTGGAGGACAAACAAGTCCCGATGGGCATGTGGAGGGTTGTTATTGGCCCCAGGTGCACCAATAACTCCCTAGAAAAATTTGAAATATGGCTATAGCTAGCCAAGGGTCGGGGTATTTATGTTTTGGGGATTTTCCATGTATTTATATACTAGGGGGAGGGAAGAGTTATACATAGGAGTTATATAATAAGGTTAGTAGGTTAATATGATTGTGGGGGATGGGTTTGTATGGTTTAGGCTAAGTTTTATAGAGTGAAAGCTTAGGCCAGGGGGGAATGAAAGGATGAAAAATGGTGAGGTTTAGGAAACTTTGGAAAAATGGAATAAAGACTTTTTACACAAGAAATGTGGCTTGTTTTTCCTAGGTAAAACATCTTTTCACTTAGTTTTGCTATGGGATGAAGTAGATTAAGAGTAATGAGCAAATCTCATTGCCCATGTGGGGAATGTTAGTGAGTGTTTCTTGGGAAAATGGGGAGGGGAATTAGTCATGCTCCATTTTTTTTGTAGCCAACTTGCCATGGTACATTATGATTTCATGAGATGGCAACTTATTCCAGAGGAGCAAATTTCTCACAAACCATGCCTTTGTACCATCAAAACAGCCTACCCAACCTAGTATACCTAACATTTTCTCTTCATTTTCATTGAGTGCATTTGAACTAGCAAACCCTTATTCTTTTCCTTTCTTTTAGCTGCCCTCCTATCTAAGTCTACCCTTATTTCCTCCAGGGCTTAGATTAAGCTACTGAGACCCTTTGCTTCTCTACCTTACTACTTTCCTGCCAAGCTTAAACTGTTTATGCAGAACTTTATTCTCTATTCTAAGACAAGTTAATTCAAACATGATATAGCCAAGATTAGGTTGTCTGGCTATTCATCAATTGTGACAAGAGTCAACCACCTATACATAGTGAATTTCTTCAAAACATGGAATCTTTGCAATATGTAAAGGATGAACATTTTTGGCACTTCCCCAGTCAATCATGAAACATGAAACCTATTGGTATAGGAAGCTAACAGTGGCTCCACTTGGGGATGGCTTTTCCTAGTGAAAAGTCAAGAATAGTAGGTCAGATGGCCTTATATTTAGTTCTTTGTTGTATTCTAAAATTTCTCCCTTGTTGTTCACAAAATGGCTCCTTTGCAATACCTATATTTCTCATGAACTCACTCCAAAATTGCAGCTCTGTTTTGGGTACTTTGTTTGATTATTTCTCATCATTTTCACAGCTCCCAAGTCTGATTCTTTAGCTTCTTTTGATATGCTAAAAATTCAATACCCCAAAGGTGACACAATTCCTTGCTTTTTCCTAAAAATTTGTTGTAACTTATTCCCTATCCTATTGTTGTAATAAACTGCAGAAAGTAAACACTAGTATGTACAAGTTGAAGTGCTGCTATTCTTAACAAGGTGGCTGAAAATAATGATTCAACATTCTACCATTGAATGGTCCACCTCCTGCCTCTGTACCATCCAAACTTTTCAAAAAGTAGGTATTGTTTCCTTGCACAGTGTGAATGATAAATGGTCCTCTCCATAAGAAATCAAATTTTCCACGTTTTCCTCTATCTTCTCTTCTGGAATCCCACTTTAAAACTTTATCCCCAATGAAAAAATCCTCTGCTTTGGTTCTTTTGTCAAATATCTTTTTAAGCTTTTCTTGTAGGACTTGGGCTCTGTGATAGACCTCTTCTGTTGTCTGCTCCAAGTAAATAGTTTGATTGATCCTTCTCTGAATATCATTAGGTTCTGCTTGTATCTCTTGTAGTAGCTTTATCCCTGGGATTCCCAAAGAAGAAGGGAATACTTCCTGCATTCCATAAACCAATTGATAGGGGTTGGTCCCAATAGATCTCTTGGTGGTCAATCTATCTGCCCATAGGGCATTCACAAGATTTTTATGCTAGTTCTTCTTGTTCTCCTCCAAGACTTTCTTAATGATGTTGATCAAGCTCTTGTTGGAGGATTCAACTAGGCCATTACCTTCAGGGTAATAGGTTGTGGAATGACCCAAGGTAATGTGCTATTTATGATAGAAATTAATCATTTTCTTAGACTTAAAGGCGACAACATTGTCTGTAATAATTTTCTCTAGGCAGCCAAACCTAGACAAGATGTTGGTCTCAAGGAATTGAATGATTACTAAGTCATTGGCTTGCCTGCAATGGATGGCCTCTATCCACTTGGTAAAATAGTTTGTAGCAATCAAAATCCACTTGTGTTGGCCAGAGGATGAAGAGTATATTTACCCAATGAAGTCTAAACCCCATTGTTGAAATGGTTTCTCAGTGGAAATGGGCTTGAGGGGCAGAGGCAGCAAATTTTTCTTGCCTTCAAAGATCTGGCATTTGTGGCAAGAAGTTACATATTTTTTCACATCAGTAAATAGGGTAGGCCAATAAAATCTAGCCCTTAGGATTTTATCAGCAATTGATTTCCAATACAAATGTCCACCACAATCCCCTGCATGAAATTATTTGAGTACTCTGTCAGCTTCTTTGATTAGACAATTTAATAAAACACCTTCATGGTTTTTCCAAAAGAGAACATGATCTAAAATGCAGAACTTAGAAGCTTTCATTTTCAAAAATCTTTTCTTACTTCTGGATAATCCTGGAGGAGCTTGCAGGTTTAATAACACAAAAGATATGTCAGCATACCAAGGTGATTGTAAAAAGGGTTGATTAATCTGTGGATTCGCCATCTCTTGCTCATTATCCAGTTGATTTATGTCAAGGGCTTGAAAGTTAGTTCCAGTCATGAGTTTAGCTAGTCCTTGTCCTTTTATCAGTTTTGTTGGTTTAATTTCAATGTCATATTCCAGTATGGTAGCTATCCATTTTCCCCTTTTGCCTTCAATGCCTTCGTGGCTCAAAATGTCTTTAACAACAATGTTGGGCACATAAGCGATCACATGAGAGTACAAGATGTAAACTCTTAAGTCCTTGATGACCTTTACAAGGGCATATGCTTGTTTCTCCATGATTTGATATTTAAGTGGAGCATCTCTAAGGGATTTGCTGAAGAAGGCTATTGGTTTTTCACATCCTTGGTCATCTTTTTGGAGCAAGATAGCAGCAATTGTGTGTTCTAATGCAAATGAGAATATGATAAAGTCTTTATAAAAATTGGGGCTTGTAAGGACTGGTGTTTGAGTTAAAGCCTGTTTGATTTCTTCAAAGGCTTGCTCAGTTTCCATTGTCCACTTGACCTTGGAGTCTTTTTTGAGCATGTTGTTCAACAATCTTATTAGCTCAGCTAGGTTTGGTATGAATCTTCTAAGAAAGTTGATCTTTCCCAAAAAAGCTTGTAGTTCTTTAATGTTTCTGGGGTGAGGGACTTGTAAGATGGCTTGTATTTTTTTTGGATCAATTCTAATGCTTTCTTTAGAGATGATATGGCCCAATAAATTTCCTTCTTCCATGCCAAACAAGGATTTCTTTGGGTTTAATGATATACTATATTTCCTGCAAATTAAGAATACTTGCCTTAGATGATCTAGGTGCTCTTGATTTGATTTGGAGAAAGCTTTAAGGTCATCTAGGTAAATGACTAAGAAGTCATGGATTTCTTTAGAAAAAGAAATATCCATGGCTCTTTGAAAAGTTTCTCCTGCATTCTTGAGTCCAAAAGGCATTTTCACATACTTGAATGTTCCCCAAGGGGTTGTGAATGTAGGTTTATCTTGTTCATCAAGGTGCATTCAGATTTGATTGAAGCCTGAGAATCAATCTAACAGTGATATCCTTGAAGTACCCACTACCCTTTACAGAATGTGATCCATTTTGGGCAAAGGGTAGTTGTCCTTTAAAGAGACTTTGTTCAAATTCCTCAAGTCAACACATAATCGTATCTCCCCTGTCTTCTTTCTAGTGGGCACTAAATTCGAAACCCGTTCTAAAAATCTGATTGGAGCTATAATTCCAGCTTCATACATTCTCTTAACTTCTTTCTCAATCAAAGGGAGTAGGATAGGGTTGACCCTCCTAAGTTTCTGTTTGAAAGGTTTTTGGTTTTCTTTGAGAGGTATTATATCTTGGATTATTGTAGTATCATAAGACTTTAAGTCTTCATAACTCCATGCAAAGACATCTTGAAATTCTTTGAATAGTTCGATATACTTGAGTTTTTGGTCAGGAGGTAGAGATTTGGACATTGTTATCATTTTGGGATTTTCTACAGTTCCTAGATTACAGTCCTCAATTTCTGAGTTTAATGGTTGCATTTTAGGTTTCCTAGAGATGTCATTTGAGTCAAAAATGTCCTCTAAAGGAGTGAGGCCTGTAGGTAGAAAATTATCCTTCAGCTCAATGACTTCACATTCCGCTGCAATTGCATCCTCACCTTCTTTTTCATGAAGTTGTTGTATATCTATTTTAGTGAACTTGGGGGGATGTAGAAGTTGGTTTGCTGTTTCAGCAGAGATATGTGTTTCAACTTTTCCCATTTGGTTGTTTTCCTCTATAGTGTTGGTATCCATTTTTTTGCTTGTGAACTCTTCTTTCAAAGTTAGGAAATTGTTGATTTGTGTATCATTTTCAAACACCTGCCAGTTATTGACATTATCTGGTACTGCAGGTCTATGTTTTATTTCAGCAGTGAATAGGTGATTAGGCTTGAATGGCAATTTGCAAGTGCTTGCAAAAGTTGCTAGACTATGGGCATGCAGATTTTGATTCCTTGGAATCTTGGTTAGTTGGGTTTCAAGAAAGGTGTTGAGAATTTCCATTGTAGCAGCTCTATATGACCTCAGCCTAAGATCATTTATGATGAAGTTACCCTTTATTTGTTGAATGATGAGGTTAGAGTCTCCTAAAATTGATATCCGAGCTGCACCTAAGTTTTTTTATCACTTTGAGTCCTAAAAGGAGGGCTTCATACTCGACCATGTTGTTAGTGCACCTGAAATTTAATCTAAGTGCATGTACCTCAGCATGGTCATCCTTCATATTGTGTATCCAAACCCCTACCCCTGTTCAACAGGGATAGTTTGATTTGCAGTATTATAAGATTCTTTATGTGTGACTGTTAATTTATTGTTTTCCAAGATTTCTTGAAGCTGAACTGTGGTTTCTTTGTTTAGGAATTCATCCTGAGTTGAAGTCACCATTTTTACATCAGTTTGGGTTTGAATCTCAGTGTTGTATAAGATAAAAGAGTCCATGTTTGAATGTATAGAATAAATGGGAAAGTTTTTGGGTTCTTCTTGACTACTTACCACATACTTCATCAAAGTTTCTCAGTATAGCCTTTTAGGCTGGCTGAAGACTGAGATAGTCACATAAGACATGTCTAGTTGCAAAGATCCTTGTAGCTTGGCATCCCAAGATCTAGATAACAACATTCCATGCTTGGGTGGAATATCAGCTACTACCACATCCATGAGAATTGTCTTGGCTAGATATTGAACTAATGACACACATAGATCCTTGATTGAGCCTAGACACTGGACCTGACGAGAACCAAAGGAAAACAAGTTTTTGTATGGCCTTGTGATATCTAGGTCCAACTTCTCCACAACAGATTTGGGAATTAGATTATGTGAAGCTCCTGAATCAAACATTGCATTGTGAAGCACCTTGTCATGAATGTTTAAACTCACATAAAAGGGAGGGACTCCTCCATCTATTGTTTTACCATTTTCTTCAGGGCCAAATATAAGTTCTCGTTGATCATCAAGGATGTTTACTGAATCTTTGTTTTCTGAAATTTGTAATGATCTGTTGATTTGTTCCCTAAAAACTTCATGCCTAGCCAATTCATATAATGGGATGGACACTTTTAACTTACTTATTTCAGCCTCCATATTAAAGGGTTTTTTTGTTTGTGTTTTGACATTTTGGGCACAAGGTTGTGCCTTTCAACTGAGTTTTCAACAACTGCCTCTTTTACTGGAATGCCATGATGAACTTGGGTTGCTTGCCCACCATCTTCCAAAGGTTCTTCTGCCACTTCTCCGAGTGGAGAGATAGATGTAGGGTCTTGTTTTGATCTATCTTTGTCTGAAACAATTGTTGGACCACTTAGATTAGGAGTTGATTTGGGGATAATTGGTATATGAGAGTCCTTGAGTTTGGTTTTGGTGGGTTTCTTGATTGTCTTTTGCTTGGGATCATCAAGGATGTCTATCCTCCTACTTCTTAAATTGTATTGCTTGTGGACTTCATGCACAACTGTTTCATACCCTTGCTTGAAATCAAAGGATTCCCCTGATTTCATTTGACACTGACTAAGAGTATGAGCCTCTTGGTCTTCTTGAGTTAGGAAAATTGGTTGGCCACTATTGAGGCCCATTAGGTTAATGTGGGGGTCCTTTGTTGGTTCACTGGATGTGGAAGATTTTGCATAGTTTTCTTGGAAGGGAGGCCTTATGTTTTGGTCTAGACCAATTTTACCTACATTGGGGTTTTGATTTTTTCTAAAGTTTGGATTTCTTGCATTGTTGTTTGGTTGGTTTTCCCATGAATATTTTCTCTCAATATTTTCCACTCTATCTCCCAACCTATCCATGCCTTTAATAGTTTCATCAAGTTTATGTTCAAAGGCAGAGGGTTCCTCTTTGAAGGTTGATCTTCTTTCAGTCCTAGCTTGTTTTTGTTTGGAAATTAAATTAGCTTCAACACTCACAGCTATACTCTACATATCTTCAAGGCTAGGATAAGCTCTCTCCCTGAGCTGGTAAGCCATATCTGAGTCAAAACTATCAGGGAATTTGATTAATGCTAAGTCTAATGGTGCTCTAAGATTTATTGGAATAGCAAGGTATGTATTGTTGAATCTGGCACAATAGTCTTGCACACTCTCTTGTGGGCCTCTTTTCAAATTCTCATATTCAGTTAAGATGTGTAAAGGGTCATTTTTATTCTCCCATCTGTTTAGGGAAGTTTGATAAAGGTCATTTGGGTTAGCTATTGTGTTTGCAGGGAGTGACCTAAACCATGCCCTTACATCACCAGTTAAGCTCTGGACAAAAATTTTCATCCTAACATCATTATCATCAATCTCATAGTTTTCAAAGTACTATGTCATTCTCTTGGTATGTTGTTGAGCATTGTAGGTGCCTGTACCATCAAAGTAGGTAAGTTTTCCCTGGTAATCCTATGGCATCGCCCCTAGATTTGTAGGAAACTGCAGGGGAGCATATCTATTTGCCATGTTGGCAGGAAAAAGTGGGACAACTGGAAGCACAGGGATAGGAGCTAAGATAAGTGCTGTGGATGGGTGGGTGGAAAAGATATTTTGGAGTGATAAAGGTGAAGTGGAAGAAGCTACTGCAATAGGAAGGAGGGTTTGATAATTTACTGCAGTTGATTTAATTTGAATGGGTTTCTACTAGGATGTTTCAAGATTTGAATAAGCATAACTCTCTTGATTTTCTGGTTTCCTAAGGCTCTTAGCAATCAGATTCGAATTTTCAAAAATAGCTGGAGGATTTGGGTCTGGGTTTGACCTTGTGTATCAAGTTTTCTTGTTTGGAGCCAATTTGTAAGTATGTTTTGGTATTTTCTAGGAATTCTTGGAGGATACAAGTTTTGACAATATTTTGAAGGAAGGTACTAAAATGCACGAGAATTTGGGGCCTTCCTTCAGGGAGGTTTGAAACAAGGATGGCCAAACAAATCTTTGAGACAGTAGTTTAGAATCTAAAGCTAAACTGGAGTAGGACTGAAGTAGCTTTAGAGATTTAGATAGTAGTAACAGACATTCATTCTGTCCCCAGTGGAGTCGCCAAAGATGTTATCACTCAGGTTGTTCCCCAAAACTTGTGAGAAAAGGGAATACGGCCAAGGTAACCATTAACCAATCCTTTAGATGCAATTTCTAGCTAAACTACATCCAGAAAGGGCTCTCTCTATATAATTTAACTTTGTTTATTTGAGGTTTTTATGCTAGTTATGATGTGCAGAGGTTTGTTTTAAATGGGTTTGGATGGTGATTTCAAATGAAGGTAGGATGAAAATCTGAAAGAGTTAATTCCATTAGGCAATGGAGTCTATGAAGATGGATGGCCGAGTGTGTTTCTGTGATGATGGGAAATACTACAGAGCAAGATAAACAGTTTGAAACAATATTGAAATCTAGTGATTGATGGGATGTAGGCCAAGGGATAAAGGGCAGTCAAGAATCCTTTATCATGGTGGTAGAGGGAAGGTGCCTAAATATTTTCAAGCAGCAGTGAAGAATTCCTTAACAATGTTCAGAATGAAGGAATTAGTAGAAACAGAGGCATTTAAGAATTTCTATTTATGCTAATTGTGAAGAAAACATAAATAACAGCAGGAATTGAACACAGAGTGTATTTAAACAAGTTTTGGGCTATTCTTTTTCCCTGTTGCTAAGATTATGAAACATATATGAGATTTGCAAACACAGAAAACACAAAAACATAGTTAGAATAACTTATTGAGCCAAAGAAAGACACAAGAATTCTGTAGCAGAGTCTAGAATCATCACATCCACATTCAAAAGGTCCGGTAGCAATCCATTTCAATGCCCTTTGTATTAATAAATATTTGAGTTACAACGCAGTTCAATAGGAGAATCACCAACCCCGAATACATTCGTTGGGGAGGTATTTATAACAAATAGATTTACAAAATATCTTGTGGATCAGATATGAAACAGTAACTCAACTTACCTACTCTATTAGAGAAATGAATGCAGAAATAAAGGCAGGAGTTATTGTGGCTATGTTGGCTACTTTAATTGACTAGATATTTTAGACCTTTTACCTAGGAATTCGGATGGTAGTTATGTCCTTGATTTTCCTTCCTGCGTTGCTATCCTGATTTGTTCACCTGCTCTTGATCCATCTTTAATGGGCCCTGGTCCTCGCTTGAGCTCCTTTCTTCGTATTTTCCACGTGTCCTGCTATTTGACCAGGTGTAAGAAGGCAACAAGATCCAAATTACTTCGGCAAGACTTCCAGCATCCTCTGCCACCTGTGTTCTGTGGGCAACTGGTGTCTTTGTATCTTACCAGTATTTCATCAGCCTCATTATACCTGTAAAAGGAAGGGTTGACTTCAAAAAGATGATTTATTTCATGTTCTATAAAAATAATCCTTCCAATTTGTCATACAAGCTCTGTTCGGAAGGAGGTCCTATTTCCTCTAAACTGCTGGATGATGCAGTGATTTGATTTGTTACAAACATGTTTACCTTGTGAGCATAATGTTGACGTGATAACAGTTTTGATTGCTTGTTAGTAAACTGGGTAAACCTCTCTGCTGCAAGTTTGTGAATTTTTCTGTGAAGGCATCAATATCCATCTGCATCTCTTGACACTTCATTTCCAAAGTCTGTATAAAATTTCTCATGGTTAGCACCTTCTTTATTGTCAAAATGGTGCCTGTCCTATCAGTGATCTCTAAAGCTGCTAATTGTTCCTTAGTATTGGTATTCAAAAAATTGATGAGCCTATTGGCCTGCTCAGGCATATATCCTAATGATGCCCTGGCCCTTTGAATTTGCTCTTGTGCTCTTTCTATTAATTCATTTTGTTCATAGATTGTTTGAATTGACCTCCATTGGTCAGTAATGGACTGGCCAATATTGGTCCACAAAATCATCTTAATGTCTGCTAGAGGTTTTTGTAAGGTGAGATCATTTTCCAATAATTTCACCTTACTTTCCAGGGTCTTTACTGCTCTAGTTTTTTCTGCTACTATTATCTTTGACTTGTCATAGCTCACCTCCAATTTGGCTAACTTTTATTTTGTCTCTTTGAGCTCTGACATTTGAGCCTCTAGCGCTTTCACTGCTTTCATCATTTCTTCCATCTTCATGTTAGTCTATGGCTCTGTTGTTGGTGTTGTTGTAGCATCTGTAGCTGTTGTACCTATTGTTGATGTTGGAGCTGCTTCAAGTGGTTGGCAGGTGGACTCTCCCTACTTCTCTTTAATGGACTTCTCCAATGCTTTCTCTGTTTCTGCCAATCTTTCATTCATTCTCATTAGCAGAATTACCATGTCCTCTTCCTCCTTTTGCTGTGCAACCTCTGGAGTTTGTGGATGCACTATTATTGGCAAATTTAGTTACCTTTTGAGGGCTGCAATGTCCTTCTCCTTCTTCTTGATCAGTGCTTTGATGCCCTTTGCATCCTTAGGGTTATGCCCCAGCACGATGATGATTTCTTCTAAGGACTTAATCCTGTTGTCCTTAGCCAAGGAGGAAGCTTTCTCCAATTCTAATTGGGCAGAGGTATTGTGCAATGAATTTTTCAGTTGGTGAGCAAGCAATGCCTTGTCTGCCAAGGTGGCATACACCATCCCCAGTTTGTTTATGTAACTCAATCTGGGCAATTGGATGAATATCCTTGGAGAGAACTTCCAGATTAGTTCTTATATAGTTAGCAGCTGACTGGGGTTGCTATGTCTTGGTCTTGAAATGGCCAAGGATCATTCTCTTCTCCTGAATATCATAGGCAACCATTAGCCTATGTTGATTAGTAGGTGTTGTCCTCATCACTTGATTATAAAGCTGCATCCTTATTGGATCATTTCTAGCTTTTATATCAGTAAAAGTCTTCTTCATGTCTGAGCTTTGTTTTCTTTGAGGTCTAGTGGATGAAACTTCCATGCTATGTTGCCTCTCTAGCTCTTGTTGGAATGAGCTAGTTGAGGTGCCAGGTAGTGGAGATGTTTGCTCCTCAGTTCTTCCCTGCCCTCCCATGGTGCTTGTGGTGTCTTCCACAAATTCCTCTTCTGAATATGGATTCAACCTCTACCTCTTATCTCTTGTTTGTTCTGATGGTCCACTAGCAGGGGCATCCTCTTCTCTGTCTCTCTTTCTGCTCTTTTACTCATTTTGAGGAGTCTGTAGAACAGGGGCTTCAGATGCCTTGGTTTGAGCTGGGGGAGCTTTCCCTTCAATCTGTTCTTGTGTTGTAGAGGGTTGATCAGCCATGGCCTGCTATTCTGCATCCATTACTTCCTTGACCTTTCCTGCTGAGCTAGCCTTTCGTGCTACTTGCTCTGAGCTCTCAACAAAAGATGTATCCCCTCCAATGTGCTGGGGAATCTTGAAAGATACCTATCCAAAAGAGTCCAGGTCAAGTGTTTTCTCAAGCTCTTTCATTTCTTTTTCCAATCTCTCTTCTTCAGTCAACTCTTCAAACAATGTGCCCTCTAGCCACTCTTGTTGATTGGCATATTACTGGATTTTAGGGATTGGATAGTGAACATATGTTGGCATTTTATTTTTTACTTTCTTAGAGCTTATAAAATGGTTAGGGTCATATGGTGCCCAATAGAAACACTGTTTTAGTCTGAGTTTCTGCCCTAAAATCTCATCAACTTCTAGCCAGGCTTCCATCTGATTCAAGGTGAAAGGGCCCAGTTGATTCCTTATCTTAAGTTGTACCTTTTTCTTGGCCTCAAATAAATGGATTGTATCTACTTAGATCAATTGTCTAAAGTATTCCAGGGCAAAAAAGTGCATTGGCACATATCTTGGAAATTTATAGGGGCTCAGCTGATAGCCATATATCCGAATCACAGCGTGATTCTAGTAAAAGTACCAGTGACCTATGCTATAGCTCTTGGAGAGCTGTAGAATTCTCTTCATTTCACCAGAAATTCTGTCTGGAAGACTTGTTATCAGTAAAGAGGTGGCTGGATATATGAATAGATCAATAACTTCACAATAAGTGTAAGGAGAATAGTAGACATGGTGGAAGAGTGGGGTCCAGAAGATTACAGACCTTGGCTCTCCCTTGACATCAAATTTTCTTAGGGGAACTTGAAAACTATCTGGCTAATAGTAAAGCAACAAATGGTATATGTGTGATGTGTATTTAAACACTCCTTCTCTATCCATGCTCATGAATCGTTCATGGATCTTATTAGCAATGTAGGTGGCATAGTCATACTTGACCACAGGGGCATTTCCTAGAGAGAAAATGGATAATAGGACCAATGTGGTTTCATCTACATATTCACTGGTTTTGAATCCCAGGATGTAGGATATCATGTCAATGATAAACTTTCCTGCTTCATTGAACCAAGTGTCCAGGTTTGGAGGAGGTTCCTGTGGTTGACAATTGGGTTTCATAAATGTTTTTCCAATTCTGGTTATCTTTGCACTTGGCAATTTGGCACCTTGGTCAAGTAGAAATACCAAGGTAAGAGGAGTCAATGGTTCAACTGGTTTGAAATGCAACATCTCATTTATTGATTCAAGGTTGATATAGAATAGAACTGTCCTAGAAGGAGACATCACTACCCTTTGAGTGGGCTCATAATTTGCATGGCATTGGTGAATGAGGTCAGGAAAAACATTTACGCAAGGAAGGTAGTACATAGGCATATTGGACTCCCAAATCCCAAAGATGTCAGTTTTGTTTCTATGGCTATTCTTGATCTCACAAAAGGCCTGGAGATGAGATGTGTTACCCATTATATCATTAATCTAGAAATCCTTGTTAGCTAGGGGTAACCACTCCAGTTCTTTATGTGGGGCATTGAGAAGGGCTACATTAAGGGCTACTGGAGTAGGGGATGCCCTCTTTATAAGTTCTCAAGTGTTTTTTGAGTAAAATGTGGACTTTTACAGTAGTAGTGGGAAAAAATAGAGGCCCTGGGGCTTTTTTAAGAGAATTTTGCAAATTGGAGCTTTGTTTAGACTCTGGTGGGTAGAATTTGAAGCTAAAGGATGAAGCTCGAAGGACTTATCTTGCAAGGGAGGAGTAGCAATGGTTTCAAGGCCTTTCCCTTAGTAATTACTGACAAACTAACTTGATCTCATCTAAAATTGAAGGGATTTTGCTGAGTCAGGTAGAATTGGCAGTTTGTATAGCAAAGTATGGGTAAACTAGTAGTTTCAGTGGGCAATTGTGCAAATGGAAGTCAATCAGGGAGCTTGGGAGAAAGATTTAGGTGACTTCTTGCTTTTCTCAGCTAGCTGGGTGAATTGTGTAGAGAGGTATGCAATGTGCAAGTTTTTTAGTGGATGAGTGGTCCAGGCAGGCTTGTGTGTAGCAGCAGGGTGAAATTTCGACTAGTTTCTAGGATTGCTAGACAATTTTCACTGTGAAAAATCGAAATTCAAAGGGGTTTTCACAAGATAATGGTAAATACCTATTTTTCATAGTGCACTGGAGTTGTTGGCTAATTGGGAGATGATTTGCATAGTGGGGCGCCGAGCAAAGGTGGTCAAGGTGGCAGACTGAAAGTTTGTAGGTGAACTCATCGGCATTTGGATGCAAAGGCTCAACAAAGTTACACAGTGAAAATGGTAAAAAGCAAATGTGTTTACGGGTTTTTGAACAAAAATCGGCTTTTTGGCACTTTTTATGATCACGTCATCATGACGTAGAAATTTTGTCATGTAGCGAGGGTACAGAAGGTGACGCGGCGGATGATTTGGAGCTCAGGTGGCAATGATGACATGGTGTTGATGTGGTTGTGACGTCATTGGATGACGTCAGCGACGGGGAGCGAGGGCAGTAAGCAGTTTTATCGCACCACTTTTGGGGTGGTAGCGGTATTGAGCGGGGGGTCGCGATACATGTGGGTGAGCGACGCATGTCCTAGGTATGGCGGCGAAACCGCCATTTTCCTAGGACATATCATTCAGACGCTGGGGGCATCACAATACGATTCCACACCATCAGATCTGAGGGCCCCGATCCAATGGCCAACGGTGAATGGTAAGTTGCGGGGGCGCAACATGGGGGCTTGCTTTAATTTTTGTGATTTTGTAAGGTTTTTTGGTGTATTTCGAACTTTGGAAAAGTGGGTTTTTTGGGGGGAAAATGTGGATTTCGGCTATTTTACTTAGCCAGAGGTGAAACAAGTCCCGATGGGCACGTGGAGGGTTGTTATTGGCACCAGGTGGACCAATAACTCCCTAGCAAAATTTGAAATATGGCTATAGCTAGCCAAGTGTCGGGGTATTTATTTTTTGGGGATTTTCCATGTATTTATATACTAGGGAGAGGGAAGAGTTATACATAGGAGTTATATAATAAGGTTAGTAGTTTAATATGATTGTGGGGGATGGGTTTGTATGGTTTAGGCTAAGTTTTATAGAGTGAAAACTTAGGCCATGGGGAATGAAAGGATGACAAATGTTGAGGTTTAGGAAACTTTGGCAAAATGGAATAAAGACTTTTTACACAAGAAATGTGGCTTGTTTTGCCTAGGTAAAACATCTTTTCACTCAGTTTTGCTATGGGATGAAGTGGAATAAGGGTAATGAGCAGATCTCATTGCCCTTGGGGGGAATGTTAGTGAGTGTTTCTTGGGAAGATGGGGAGGGGAATTAGTCATGGTCCATTTGTTTTGTAGCCACCTTGCCATGGTACATTATGATTTCATGAGATGGCAACTTATTCCAGAGGAGAAAATTGCTCACAAACCATGCCTCTATACCATCAAAACTGCCTACCCAACCTAGTATACCTAACATTTTCTCTTAATTTTCATTGGGTGCATTTGAACTAGCAAACCCTGATTCCTCTCTTTTCTTTTAGTTTCCCTCCTATCTAAGTCTACACTTATTTCTTGCAGGGCTCAGATTAAGCTGTTGAGGCCCTTTGCTTCTCTACTTGACTACTTGCCTACCAAGGTTAAACTGTTTTTGCAAACCTTTATTTTCTATTCTAAGACAAGTTAATTCAAACATGATCTAGCCAGGATTAGGCTGTCTGGCTAATCATCAATTGTGACAATAGTCAACCACCTATACATAGTGAATTTCTTCAAAATATGGAACCTTTGCAGTATGAAAAGGATGAACATTTTTGGCACTTCCCCAGTCAGTCATGAAACATGAAACCTATTGGCATAGGAAGCTAACAACCCTGAGCTCACTTTACTCCTCCTGGAGAAGGATTCATAAAACTCAATTTCGATGGGGCATGAGAAGGGAAACTGAAGGTGGTAGGTCTAGGTGGCCTCTTCTAGGACCCCCAAGCCAACAATCAGCTAATTTACATTGACTCATATGGGATAACAAGTAACAATGAGGCAGAGTTTGCAACAGTAAGACAGGGACTTCTAATCACTGTCAGAATGCAACATTGAACCCTAGTGGTGGAAGGAGACTCAACCTTGGTCATAAACACATTGGGAAAGTTGAAAAATGCCACAAAATGGGAGAAGATCAGCCAAATTTGGAGGACAACTCAACTTATCCAAGAGATAGGAGAAGTAATTCAAAAGTTCAATTACATTCCGGTCTGGCATGTTAGAAGACAAAGGAATAAAGGGGTCAATTTTCTTGACAATTGGGGATGAAATCATCAAAATGAATCATTGGAAAAGCTATGGCTAGTCCAACCTTGGGATGAGAGATTTAAAATCTTGGTGGAAATACTAGATTAGGATCACAGGCAAATCCAGGATAATAGCGTCCCAGAAACACAAGACCATGATCAAGGTGCGAGCAGGTGGTTGGGACAACTTGGGTATAGTAATGATACATACCTCTGAGACATGTACTACCACCTCCAAAACACTCAAATCGATGGGAGAAGTGACCCTTCGCATGTGTGCATGCAAGGGTTGTGGGAAAGGTCGCGAGGTAAGATGTAAAGGAGAGCACAACACACAAGAGGGTGATGTTGGAGTTTTGGCTTGCGAAATAAGGAGGTGTTGTATAGGAACGGGAAGGCGAAGACTTCTTCAACTCCAAGCTTGGAGACAACCTACAACTGTATACAGGTATGTTTTTCGACCTTTCTCTTCTAATGCAATGTTTTCCTATTTGGGGTTTTGCTTGTGGGAGAGGGGGGAAAGTAGGAAGATCAATTGGGGGGTTGAGAATTGTTGGTGGCAATGGGGTAAGAAACTGGTTGCAATTTCCTAGTTCTACATCTTTGTCTCGCACCTGTCGGGTATTGGCTACAGCCTCTGTTAGGTTGACCTTATGTCATTTGGTTTGAAAAACCTAGGTACTATAAATCGGGGTTGGTGCGAGGCTAGTCGTAGAAGGTATGTGGATTGTGGCAATGAGATGGATCCTGGGGGAAGGGGAAGTAGTCAACACGATGCATGGGAGGCAAGCCATACTTCCATAGACAAAGAACTTGCTAGGCTAAGGGGAATCCCCACTAGGAATATAGGAAGGCGAGTGACTTAGAGTGAAAATTTGAGTATGAAAAGGAGAGAGGCAATGCTAAAATTTCCTAAGCAGAGGGGGAAGGGTTACTAATTACTACTTGGAATTTTGTTGGATTGAGGGTGGGCTCATGTGTTTGGGTTTGGCAAGGGATGGCTTACCTGACTGTGAATGGAAGCTATTGGGTAATGAGGAGGGGAGAGACATATGGTTGCTGGAGGTAGACCCCATCTGAAGACTAGTTTTCTAGCCATGTATGATCTAGCTCCGATAGTGAAAGGCTTGAGGAGGAGCATGGCATAGCTTACCTAACTAGAAATGCTATTTAGGGAAGGAACCAAATTATATTAAAATCTTTTATATGAACAAATTGTTGCTATGAATAGGTTTCAATAATTTCTGATATGGCTCGGCATACAAGAGATCATGGATGAGGAAGGTGGAGACAGGCCCCTAAGAATGACAAGGAGTCGAGTACATCAGAGCCCTACAAGGGAAGAAAGATGGTAGAACACCTTATCGCCGAAGTTGCTAAGGCTTACCATGAGGGTAATGATGAGGTAATTCAGAAGATATTAGCAGAGTGCGAAGAGGAAATAAAGTAGGGCAGTGAGAGAAAGGAGGATATGGAAAATTAGATGACCTTAGACTTGGATATAGGAAACAATGGAAGAATAATTACGTAGTTCAAATAGACCTTATATATCTATTGGTTGATGAAGAGAATTTTGGGCAAAGCTATGGAACAAATATCAATAGGAATGGGGGTTTCACTCCAAGGTATGTTGAGTTAAAAGCAAGAATTGCAAAAAGTTCAATTCCAGCGCCATAAGAAAGACATCATGTCGGACAGAATTGAAAGACACATTCCATGCATCCTAGAACTATCTGAGATGCTTGGATCAACAGTCAAGGACCTAGCACCTATGGAATCGGCCTTGGAGGAGCAGAAGGGCTAGTCACTTTTCTATGCTAACTTTTGTTTTATATGCAGATAGCTTTTAATTTTCGTCATGCAAGTATATGTATAGCTAGAAATCTAGAGTTTGGACATCAAAACAGAGACACGCAATAGAGACATATATAGCTTGGCTAGAGAGATTAAAACTTTATTGTTTTTTGACAACTTATAACGTGGATAAGTGGCCAACAAACTTAGGTTCCCTCCCGAGAAAGGTGATGCCACCTAGCCAATCTATGTGTTGTAAATTTTCCTATGTTTGAATAGAAAATGAAATGGTCCTTCCAAGATTAACAAAAAAATAAAAATAAATAGGGTTGGTGTTTCTAGTGATGTTCAAACTCGTTTTAATCACCTAAATTTAGCTATTTAAAGTAAATAGTTTCACTTACCATCTTATCTTCAATTAAGGAACTTCGCTTCAGGGCATCTTCATGACATCCAACATTGACAAAAATTATGAAATATTAGTAGTATAATGCACTAAATAGACAATGTTGGCATATAATCTTTTATTGTGTTTTTTTACTATGTGTCACAAATTTATTGATATTTTATGATTCTTGGTTTCAATTTCCATGTTAAGACTAGATTCATCATGCCTGCTAGGAGTTTTAGTTGTGAACACATCATATTGCTCACTTCTAATTGTATCAGAAACAAAGAGTATGCACAATGACATGTAGTGGCATGTGGGTGTCTATTTTACTCAATGGTATGCTTGATTTTTATCCCATTCCAATCCTACCACAATGAAATTACGAGAGACAAGGACACATGTACTACCAATAAATGAAATTAGAGACTTTAGAATGCAACTCAAATTGTACCTAAATGTGACAATAAGTATTTGCAGCTACCTGGTCACTGATGAGCATCAAATCACACTATGAAAAATTCCTTGCATTATGATAATTTGGTTGCACCTGCAATAATCCTCTGTAGCAGTTTCTTGACTTTCCTATAGATATAATTTTAGAAGCAATCCTACTCCTGCAATTCTTCCCTATATGAATCATCTTTGCCCACCCCTATTGATAGTTATTTTTCAAGGCAACAAAATAGAACTCTCTAATTCTTCCCTATATGAATCATCTTTGCTGACCTCTATTGAGAGTTATTCTTCAAGGCAACAAAATAGAACTCTCCAATTCCATTAGCACCTTTCAAAATAATTCTTGAGTATTTCCAAGTGATTATCGAACCAAATTCTACCTAGGTCCATGAAATCCTTTAGTTTTCTCCATCACACAAACCTGGTTTCATAATAAAATTATAAATCCCATGTCTGCATTCCTCATGCCCAACATACCAAATATTTACAGTGGAATACTTTATCATTGCTCCCATAGTGCAATAGAGATCCACTACTATGGCATGGAGATGATTGGTGTCATAAAATGGTGTATTACATCCTTCAATATATGTCACAGAACTCCTCTCACCTCACATAACTCCTCTCATTTACAACAATAAGAGTCCTTTGAAACTCCCTGCTCTCCTTCTCATTCATCCTGAAATAAGTGGATATTTCCATGGGTGACAAACTATACTTGGGGATTTAATAAAAGGAGCTATCACTAAAAAAAATACAATGCAACATAACAATTATCAGTAGGAGGAACAACCTTGCCAAGCTACTTCCTAACTAGATCAAGATACTATTGAATTACCTCTTATAACAAACAAAAGATAATCTTAACTTACTATAGAGACTACCTATGCATGGTAGCAATGAAAAAACTATCAAAAACAACATCTACAACAATGTTGGTCAATCTCTTCTTCTATTCAAGGGCATGCCCAACTTTTGAAAAGTATCAAGGAAGTGAAGGTCCACTCATCTAGGCTCCTATTCTTCTTCTACTCTCTCTGTTTAGGTTCCGAATAATAGCAAAGGTATTAGAAATTTATGGGTCGTTAAAAGTTATCAGACCATTTGGGTTCTTCCATTTTTAATCATTGTTCGTAAGCATTAAGTCTAAATCGCGAAACCCATTCAAGTTCCTTCTTTTTAGCATAAATTAACCTAAGATTTGGAGAGTTGTAAGTTTTAATGGACCTAAGTATATTATATTTAAAATATAGTAACATGGTTTAAAACTGTAGGGGTGGAGATCAGAATCTAAGGATGGAACATAAAATATTTTATGTTCATGATTACAAGAAATTTTAATTTCATGTAACAAAGTTTGAGGAAGGTTTAGTATTTGCATCCTACTATAAAATTTGCTTGCATCACTCAATCCCTTTGAATTTGGGCGTGGTAGAGTCCATTACACAAATAATAAACCACTAATAAAAATGTGAAAATAAAAAATAAAAGAATTTGGGCATGGTAGAGTCCATTACACAAACAATTAATCACTAATAAAAAGGTGAAAAGAAAAAATAAAATTTCATGCATTCTAACCCTAGAAAAGTTACAGAGGAGCGAGTTGATCTGTACAATAAGGACATGCAAAATGCTTACTTGTCCATTATCTTTTGATGAATTGTTGGCCACAGTCAAGATATGCATTATCATAATCATTAAAGCTTTTGTCAAATAAGGATGGGCAAAATGCTTAGTTGTGCATTGTCTTTTGATGAATTGTTGTCTGCAATCAAGATCTACATTATCATAATAATTAAACCCCCAACTCTATATAAAATTTATTCTTTGATCATATAAATCCTTGAATTTATTTACCTATAAGAAAAAAAATCATCTTTGGTAAAATGAAAGATTCTTCGATTATATAAACCCTCGAAATTATCTACGTGTAAGAAAAAAATTAATCTTTGGTAAAAATGAAGAACTCTCAAGAGTCCAAATTCATACCCATGTACAAATGGCCAAAATATCCACGTCCAATGACCTTTCCCTTCCTCCATCTAATTGTTGATGCTCTCCTAGACAGTTTCCCATACAAACTCCATCTAGGGTTTGAATCCCATGAAATCGATAGATCACATTGATAGACAAGGCAAAGAAAAATGTAGTGTTATAATATGATGTTGTAATCTAAAAATATTTTATTTGAGTCGAGAGCTAAACTGAAAATGAAAAAGAAAAGAAATATTTATAATGGAAAAATAAAAGAAATATTTATAATATAAAATAAAATATATAAATTACAATTGGGTTAAATGATTTATTTTCAATAAGAATTTGTTATTTTTGTGTAGGAAACTAAATTAAAAAGAAAAAGAAGAAGTTAAAAATGATATTGGGATGAGTCTAAACATTTAAATATGGCCCCAATTAATAACAAAAATTTAAATTAATAAAAATATTAAAATTCAATTTGCTATATTTTGATTTTGTTATTAACTTGTGAATAGGCTTTGTTACAATACCATGGGCCAATACCATGGTCCAATACCATGGCTTATCAATACAATAAGTCCTAAAACTTTAACTTATTTCATAACCAAAATAATTTATAATAATCCATGGATATTCACCCCCACATTACCGTAGATATTATTAACTTGTAAAAAATAGTTTTTGTTACAATACCATGGGTCAATACCATGGATTATCAATACCACATGCCCACAAAACATAAATTATTTCACAATAAAAATATTTTATAACAATATGACAAGATTGTTAACGATGGATATTCACCCTCACTTTACCATGGATATTAACTTGTAAATCAACTTTGTTACATTACCATGGGCCAATACCATGGATTTTCAATACCACATGCCAGAAAACCATAACTTATTTCATAGTAAAAATATTTTAATTTAATTTAATTTTACAACATTTTTTTAATTCAATCTAAAACGGAAAATATTACAATTTGAGATATATCTAAACCCTCGATCCTCTCGACTACTAAAAATATTCCCATAGAAATTAAATTAAAGTTTTAATAAACTCATCCTCAAGAGATTGGATCCCACTCAGTGCTTGATAGATCTGAGGTTAAGATGTATCTATGTAAGTTAATATGAAATTAAAGTAGTTTTTATTTGATATTATAGCCTTAAAAATTAAAATTGCTCTTGAAATTAATTTCAAATTGGAACTAAATCCAATTAGATTAAATGAATAGATTTTTAAAAAATACATAAAAAAAAATTATTAAAAATATATTTTTAAAATTCCAAATTATTTGAGATAAATAATGTAAAGCTGGCTCACCTATACACCATGTGTGGATGAAGACATGTTTAAGGAATGATAACCTTTCAACCAACCTTTAACAACCTTTCAGTACCCTATCCCTTGTAAGTTTAGATTTCTTGATACAATTAAGATTACTAACATAAAAAACTAATTCATATTATTATATTACTTGTTAGGTAGTTGTATTGTTGTTCTTAGACTAAATTAGTCATTCACGTTAGTCATTTTTAGTTGTATTACTTATTGTCTAGTCACATATTTTAACTCACGAATAAATTAGTGATTTATGTTAGTCGTTTTTTAGTACGGTCACTTAAGATTGCTCATTTTTGGTAGTATTTCACTTGGAAAAGATGTGGTGAATAATGTTTTTAGTCACCTAGTCACTAGTTTCTCATTTTCTATTAATTCATTTACACTTGCTGAATATTTATATGGATATTTTTACTTCATATTGATGATAAAACATCAACATTAGGTTATTTTATGAGCGTGGGTTTAGCATCATTTTATTGGAGTTGTAAAAAGAAGGTAATGATAGCAAATTCCTTAAGAGAGGAAGAATATATCTTACTTTGGGAAGCAAACTGTGAAGTTATTTGGCTAAGTGTGAAAGATCGTGGTGTTATTTTGAAAACACCAACTACATCATTCATTGATAATCAATCAAGAATAAAAATGGCCAATAATCCATTTTTTCATAAGAAGATGAAGTATGACTTCAACAAAAATGTCATTAACAACTACATCATTAAGCCAAGATATTATCCATTTGAATATCAAACTTCAGACATTCCCACTAAGACATCAGGAAAAATAAAATTTACCAAGTTTATAGAAGAACATGGATTTATAAAATTAAAATTTAGGAAGAAAGGAGGGAATGTTAAATTAATAATCAAAAGGTGTATTTAGTTAAATGTTTTTCCCATATTAATAAATTTATTCTTGAATGTATTTTTTCTAGAATAATAAAGTTATTTCTAGAAGTTTTGTATTTCCTAGAAGTCAAATAGGCCTTATCACATCATTTCCATAGTGATTATCCTTGAGTTGTTTACAAGGAAATTTTTAAGGATAAAAAATTTTCATGAAGTTTAAAAAAATGGGGAATATCACTAATCCCTAATATGAAAACTAGAAAATGTTTATTGATATATTTGTAAAATTATTCAAATTTATAATGATTCTATATATAGCCTCTATATGATGTTGACAATTTTTAAAGTAAAATAATTTTATATTCTAAAATTTGGGAAAATTGTCTTTTATAAAATTGGAAATTGGTGAATCTTTTTTGTGGAAAAATCATGGAAAATTAGCCCGCTCGGCGAACATTAGCCCCTAAAATTTTCCATGGTTGTTGATCAAGGACACATGGCAAATTGAGATGAGGCTATATATATATATATATATATATTATATATATATCTATGCCTCTCAACCCTTATGTAATGTTATTTCCCTGATTAATAAAATTACATGTTGGAAGACAATTTTGCTAAATATATCAATAGAGAGAGGGGGAGAGAAAGGATTTAAGAGATGAGGTGAGGTTCATATATAAAGGGAGAGAAGGAGGTTGTGGTTAGAAAGGGGGGAGAGAAGGAGAGAGGGAAGGAGATAGAGAGAGTGGTAGAGGGGGAAGATATGGATCAAGATTGAGGGAAAACGATAGAGATAAAGAGTGAGAGGAAGAGGGAGGAAGGGAGAGAGACAACCTGATATGGGGAGAGAGAAAGAGAGAGAGAGAGAGAGAGAGAGAGAGAGAGTTGGATGGGTTTGTTGTGAAGGAAGGACTAAGGGAGAGAGGGAGGGAAAGAGGAAGAGTGAAATATAGAGAATGATATGGGAAGGGGAATGAGAGAGGAGAAGGGAGAGAGGGAGAGTGGGAGAAAAGGAGAGAGGGAGGAAGGTAGAGGCAAAGTTGGAGGGTGAAGACAAAGGGATGGAGATAGAGATAGACCTGGAGGGTGAGGAGAGAGGGAGGGAGATAGAGATAGACTGGGAGGGTGAAGAGAGGGGGGAAAAGACAATGAGGGGAGATAATGAGGGAGCGAGGGGGAAACAAAAAAGGAGAAAGGGAGGTAGATATAGATAGAGATGGTGGGGGAAGAGAAATCGATGAAGAGAGAGAGAGAGAGAGAGAGAGAGAGAGAGAGAGAGAGAGAGATGGGGGGGAGAGAAGGAGAGAGGGAGGGAGAATGAGATAAGGGTGACTCGAAGAGAAATATGGAGAGAGGAGGGAGGGATATAGGGGTAGAGTGGGAGATAAAAAATGGGGTGGGGGATGCAGTAAGGGTGATAAAAGGAGGAAGGGGTTAGGGAGTCAAGAGAGGTGATCTTAGGTTCAATGATATCCCAATTATAAAAAATTCTTAAAAATGGAGAAAATATCAAAAAACTAGATTAATATGTCACCAAAATATCCTTAAAAACTCGCAAACATTTACTAGGCCAAAAAATCATAATTTCCTTATTTTTTGCCATAAAATAGAATATTCAAGTACTAAATTTGTTTATACATTTAAAATTATATTTTAAATAATGAAAAATAATAATGTTATTGATTTGAGGCTTCTGTGATCTATATCTTGTGAGGTGTTATCTTCTGGAGTCATCGCATTCATCTTTGTTATAATTGACATTCGAACGAGCCTCCGTGGTTCATCATCAGGAATAGATCCATGAGAGGAGAAGTTAGAACCTCATCAAGTAATAAATAAGGTTAGGATATGGATGGGAATGAAATGAAAGACAACTGACTTGTATGTTAATATTATAATTCATTGTAGTTGTAAAATTCAAATTCAAATTTGAAATTAATAAAAAATGGATCATCATACACAGTAAATTAATTTATAATCATTATTAATTAATAGATAAATATTATTTAATTATGCTTTTAATCATTTACTTTTAACTATAAACAAAAATTAAACCTTTATTCATATAACCTTTAAGCAAATTAAATTCTCAAAATTTATTATTCTTAAAAAGTAGAATAGCCATTATACTAATTATTAATAATTAATAACTAGAATAATTATTAACAAATAACATTAATATTAAAAGTGAGATAAACCAAAATTATAAATTAGATCATTATACATAATAATAAATAAATTTATAATCATAATTAATTATAGATTATCATTAATAATTTTAAGACAAATGACAAATATTACAACTATAATGAATTATTTTTCTTTCATTTCATTCCCATCCATACCCTAGCCTTATTTATTACCTAATAAGGTTCTGACTTCTTCTCTCATGGATCTATTCTTCATGATGAACCACAGAGATTAGTTTGTGTTGGACACCTAATCCTAAAGGGTTAACGTGGAAGCCGAATGGACAAAGCAGTCCAAGGGACCTTGGGATCTGAATCCCAATGGTCACCAAATGTACTATAAATGTATATCAAATTGTTAATAAAATAGCAATGCATGCTTTATCATTCCTATCTGTTTCTCGTTAACCATGTCTGTTTAACATGGTATCAGAGCCATGATGTGTGGCCTGTTTTCCCCAAAGCTCAGGTCCCAGGTTCTATTTTTAACCTTGTAACTCTTGCCTGCCTTCTGTCCCACATCTGATGCTGAGTGAAACGCCTGGCCTGCATGCTGCCTACGCTACTGAGTGATAGGCTTCTGAGAAAAAAATGCCTGCCTGCCTGCGCTGAAGCTGCATACCAATTTCTGGAAGAAAAAAAACACCTGCCTGCTTGCCTGCCTGAAGCCTGAAAGTGTGTAAGGCGTACACTGCTCTGCTGGCGCTGTCTGCTGCCCCTTCTATTACGCCGCGCCTGTTATGCTGAGCCTTCTCACTTGATGACCATACTGACCAAGTCATTGAGCGCTGCACATGTCGGCGGGATGCCATTAAGTACGTTCTTGAAAAGCGGTGCGAGGGTTTTATCAGCTATGCTTTATTCTGCACATCATGCAACACCATGTGCCACTCTGCTAACACCGCTGTTGAGGTCGGTGCCGTAACATAGCATTGGAAATAGGAACGCCTATTCTTAACATGTGCAAGCCATGTTTACTTGTAGAATACTAGGGATTATCTCCGGCATTTATAAGGTTAATCTTATGGGCTAGCAATGGTTAGAAATTTAATAGAAATCGCTCTAGAATGCTAGCGTATTTTGTAGTTTTTAACGCATTGATATAACATGATGTTGATCTAGTTGAAATGAAGTGGACTGGTATCTACTGTTTGTTCGTTTTTGGAGGATGGCAGGCTCAAAAGGTATTACGACACCGTATTAGAGCTCCAACGCAGATTTCATATGTGTAAGGTTGTTTGGAAATATAGATCATATTTCGGCAAGAGATTGCTTGCAGTGAGCAATCGCTGCTTCGATGGCATTATCCTGCTCTGAGTTCGAACTGATCATTTTTCTTCCTAAATGTGCAGCGCTGTGATAAGCAGATGCGCGGTTTAATTTGAATGGTTTTGAATTGGGTTTTGGTATCAATGTTGATCCCTTGATAAAGCAGAACTTCTTAAAGGACGGCTTACTATGAATAGCATGTGAGTTTTCTCTGTGGTTACTTCTGCTGGCCATTGCTACATCCTCGACGTCATATCTCTCCCTTCGGGTGAGAAGATTATTCTGAAAATGGTGTTCGTTAGCCGCTCTAGTATTGGAGACCTTAGAGAAAAGAGACTTCAGATATATTTTAGAGGCTTTCAACTTATGGGCAAGGGCTTTCTTCTTTGAACGAGCAGAATCCAATAGCTTCCTAGTCTGAGTACAATCCAATACTGGTGCAGAGCGAGTTTCCTTCAAGTTCTTGCTAGCGTTGTAACGAGTAACATCACAAGAATTAATAGTAGTTGCGAATCCTAAACCTTTCCAGGCTTGTGAATAATTGCGAGAACCCTTGCGAGCCTCCATCTTGGAAACCTGAACAATACAGCTATTTCAGCCGTCTGAATCCTTTCTATGCTCGCAATCTACCAAGCACTTAAATGACCTTTGTAGTTCTGACGCACCGAGATGCTTCAACCAGTAATCAAATCTCACATTCCATGAAGAGAAACTATTTGTGTTACAATGAAATGTTTCTTTCTTAGCACGATGAGACTTCCTTAAATAATGATAGTTTTTGGTTGGGGAAATTTGTTAAATGGGAATGTTCAACACAATGAGATTGGAGTCAAGTTAATGGTCGTCTTGGTCAGATTTTTTTTCCTTTTTGGGGATTCCAAATTATGAAGTGTGTATTTGTTGATAAATGCAAATACCGGTAGAATAAGCAGATTAAGTAATATTTCAAACAACAAACATTGGCAAAGTGACTAATAATTTCTATACATTGATGGAAAATCTGTCGGTGTGTTTCCCAGAGACGTATTATTGAGCGCAGTATTGAAGCCACCTCGAAGCAGATTTGGTGTTGTCCATGGAACAATTTGAAACAACATCTGAATAAAGTGATTCATAGAAAAGTGATCAGCATTATGAAGTGAATTTGAAGCACTTTTAAGACATTTTTGGAAGTCATTTTTTTTGCAGTTTCTTGTAGAGATTTTGGAGCAGTTTCTTGTAGAGATTTTGCATGATTTCCATAGCAGCTAGATGCTCTGAAGTTTGAAGTTAACGACAACGCTCATTTTCACATTTATATATTTTTTTGCAATGGTGATGTTATGCTCCAGTTCATTCTTGAAACGAACTGTGGACTGTTGATTTACTATGTGCCCAATTGTACCAATGTTTATTGCAGCTTGACGAGAAATGTTTATTGTAGTTTAACTTGGTACATCCAGCTTACTCAGGTCCTGCTCCATCAACTATTTTTGCAACATTGTTGCCACTTGACGAGCCCTTCCAAGATCTTGTAGTAAGAGTACAATATTATTTTTCTGTTGTCGTTGCCTCAGTTGTGTTTTTTAAGTGACATTGAAGAAAATGGCCAGACTTGAAGATGCATTAAAGTTATTGAATATCCTAATTCATTCCACTGTTGATGAGATGGTCAAAGTTAACAAAGAAATTCTCTTTGATATCCAAACCTCTCTGCAAACTGCACATGAGAATATTGGGTTTTTGCAGCTTGAGACAAAGTTGCAGCAAGAAGAACTACAGCAATGGAGCCATCTTTCTAAACCTGTTTCTGTTCAGAAGATTGAAACAGACTCCCATAAACAGCAAGTTAATAAAGCAACAGTTGTACATGCAGATGCAGAAACTAAGTCTGCACTTCCCAAGCCCATCATCAGACCTTGGGAACAGCTTGTCCACAACAAGCACATAACCGGTCTTGGATATGACAAGGACTTGTCCTTTCATATTCCAGACTATGCCAAGCCCATTCAGTTTCAGAGTGCTGGATTCATTTATGACAGTTCACCTGCTCCTCATGACAGTTCAGCTCCAACTGTTCCAGACTCTGCCTCTCTTCCACAGCAGCAGCAACAACAACAACAACAAATCGTGAAATGCCAACATTGTGATCGAGTTGGCCATCTGAAAGATCACTGTTTTGATCTTCATCCATGTAAGCACTGTCATAAAACCACCGATTCTTCACACAGATGCTTCAACAACAAACGTCCTGCAAGAACAAGGATTCATCTAGGATGGATCGCTTCTTGGCAATGGGCATCAACAGCCAAGAAATATTCCAAACACATGTTAGAACTTGTTCCAGAATATTGAACAGTCTTGCAGTTGAGTTTTCTCCATCTTCTTACCTTGTATCTGACAGGGGGGGAAATGATGGTCATCTACAAGCTTCAAAGCCACATCAAGCGAGCCTGAGCCACAACCTGCCACAACAGTTTCAGAGTTGTAGCCAGAGACAAAGATGCCTGGACATGCCTTCAGTTGGCGATGTGGGACACTTCCTCTAGCAAAAGAATTCAGCGTCTTGCCAGTTTTGGAAGAGTTCCGGAGACAAAATTGAGAACACTTCCTCTAGCAGAAGACTTACAACTTCTTGCCAGTTTGGAAGAGTTCCAGGAATTGCATAAGCATTCCAGAGTTGTTGGTCATCCTTAAACCATCACAGGTTGAGACTTCCCTTTTCAGGTTGAAGTTTTACCTTTTATTGCGGGGTGAGGCCTCCCTTTTACGGTTGAAGGTTTCCCTCTTTAAAACAATAGGATCACTTCCTCTAGCAGAAGACTTACAGCTTCTTGACAGTTTGGAAGAGTTCCAGGAACTGCACTAAGCGTTCCAGTGTTGGTGGCTATCCTTAAACCACCGCCCTTTTTATACCAACATTTCATAGAGCACATTCAGCCTAGTGTTGCCATGCATTATTGCACATTTTGTATTACATCTCTTTTTTGGACTCATACATAACCCTTCGGATTAAGGGGGGGAATGTTGGACACCTAATCCTAAAGGGTTATCGTGGAAGCCGACTGGACAAAGCAGTCCAAGGGACCTTGGGATGTGAATCCCAACGGTCACCAAATGTACTATAAATGTATATCAAATTGTTAATAAAAAATGTACTGAATGCTTTATCTTTCCTATTGTTTTACCTGTCCATGTCTGTTTAACAGAAAATAATAAAATTAATTTTTATATTTTAGGGTGGACTAGATTAGACATGATTTTGACATTGAATGTATATGGTGCTCTCTACATACAGAGATTTTTATATATAAATAAGATTTAAAAAATTGATAATAAAATAAAATGTCAACAATGGCTTGTTGGTCAAATGAAAGAGAAATGTTGTGATCACTCCCACCACGGTTCAAGTCTCTGCAATGAGATTTATCCATGTCATGCGCTTGCAATCGCTATTAACGCCAGCTGCAAGTCTTGGGTAACTTTGGCAAAATAAATACCAACAACTTGCAACTCAGCCAAAGGACTCTGATTGGAATGTTGCAAGCTAGCTACACTACTCGTAAACCCTCCCAAATTGTGGAAGGTTAAACTTGCCACATTGCGCTAATTAGAAGCCAGTTAAAAGATAACAACCTTTTAAAATATAGGAAAGAAATCTATTGAATGTCATGACAAAGAAGATTATATACATATCACTTCAGAGAATATACCAATGAGGGTAGGGAAATTAACTTATCAGAAATTTGGGGAAATTATCAAAAATATAACCTGGAAGACTCCAAAAATATCATAAACAACAACCAAAAAAACTTTTAAAAAAATGAGAAATGTTGAGAGAAATCAAAGATATTTGCAACACTAATACAGACACAATTTGTCCCTTTTCTAGAAGTAGGGACATGGAAAGGACATGTACTTTAACCATCTTACAATCAAGTGGAATTTACCTAATATTTTGGACATTCTAACATGGATAAAAGGGTGATTTGGATAACTGACCAATCTTGACTGTAAGCTTGTTCTCTCACCTTAGCGGGAGGTTTAGTCTTTAACCCTAGTCCAGACTCCAAAGGGACCTCCTCTAAGGCCTTAGGGTTTTAAGAGGGGCACTACTTGAGAAACTTGGATTGAATTAGTGTGTCCATAGCCATTCCATACTTAGTACCTTTCATCATTCCCTTGATACCACATCTATCATTTGGGTTAACTGTCATTGGTTCATCGGGATTTGGCACTCATACATCCACATCCTTGAGCTAAGTCAGAAAAACATTGCCTTGGAGGTTTGTTAGTGTTTGTATCTTAAACGGTTATTTTCATGAGGGTGTCTACTTATGGAAATCATCATTAAATATATCCTATGCTTTTTCTAGAAGTTCACTTTGTTAATTAACTAATAAAATGAACGTTTTTTTATTGAAGTTATTATTAATTAAGAAAGTTCCTAAAGTGAGTCACTTAATGATTTACTTAAAAGAGAGCCAATGATCTCACAATTAGATCTTAACCATTGATAATTAGGTTTTTGGCCCATGTCAAAATTATAAAAGAAAGAGAAGGCAAAGGACGAAAGACAAACAAAAGAACATTTATTTCACATGTCACATGAGTGAAGGAAAAAATCATAGATTTGAGTTTTAGCCACTGGTGAGGATTTCAGCAACAGTTCAACAAGGAGAAGGCAACCAATCTTCAACAAGGACAAGCAACCAGTCAGCAACAAGGAAAAGAGCAACCATAAAACCTAGCAAAGCAAGTTGTACAGTCGTTTGTACAGATTTCGTACAATCATATGAATTGGAGGGAAGGCTACCTCGATTTGCATGCAAGCTAAAAAAATTAGGTTCGTTGTTTGTTTGATTAATTTCTCAAAGCCATTTTTCCTATAAGGGAGCTCTTGTAAGTTCGCAAGATAAATTCTAATTAATGAATTGATATAGGAAAGCATAAATAAATTGTGCATTATGTGATTACTTATCTCGTTTTTCACTACATGTAAGAGTTAATAATTCCAACAAGTAAATAGATGTGATCTAATAGTTGGTTTTACAATAATTTAATAAGGTTGATGCAGCTACAATAAAGATAAAAACTTAAAATGGCCACAAAAACAACAACAAAAAAGTTAATGCAAAAAATGGTCAAGGCATAATTAGTGTGTGGGCAAAAGCCTCACATGAGCTCTACCCCCCTCATTAGCCATCACCCAATTCATGAGCACTAGATACTCCATCTCATCATAAGGAACCCTTGCATGTCCCAAGCCTAATGAGAGAGAAACCAACTCATCCTTAAGGGGTAGATAAAATGCTATATCATATATAAAAAAGCTTGGACACCTAAGCTACACTCCATATAAAAGCATTATCAAAAGAAGTAAAAGGCACACTAGAGGGGTGGAAAAATTGGGCCCATGCCCTCACAATTGCTCCCTCCATTACATCTATACACTTAGGATGTGGACCTCCACCAGTTGGTCCAATAACCAGGGCACTTGACCATGAAGTCTTACCCCTTTGTTGCCATTTATTGTCACTAACATGTATGGGTTGAAGGGTTGACCTTGTTATCTCCCCTTAGGGGCTAGAAGCACCTAATAGTGTTGATTATCTAGCCACCTCTAACAAGGTAGGAAACGTTTTTGCGAGACTTGGTCTAGTTAGTTATTAGAAGGTGATCCCGCTTTAAAGTCTAACTATGCCCTCAATAGTTAAGTATGGTCAACTGTGATGAAGTTGATCCTGATTTAAAGTCTAACTATGCCCTTAATAGTTAAGTATGGTCCACTATGATGCATCTATGGTCACTGTCTCCAATGAGTGGTTGCTTTCACTTGAGTTCGAGATGGTTTTTCCAAGTGGTTCTTCACAATCATTCCATGCCTACACATGATGCCCAGGCCATACTACACTTCTGGAGAGCGATGATGACCTTGCACGCGCAGCATTGCCCTTCCATAGTGAAGCATTGGGCACTTTGATAACCCTAACAGTTGATTGACACCCCAAAGCACCATCAGATGCTAAAACATTGAGCTCACTTTGCTCGGCATTGGTGATTCTTGATGATGTACCCAGCGGAAGTAGCATGCCCCCAAGTTGGCCTTGACTACTACACTTCTGGAGAGCGATGATGACCTTGCAAGTGCAGCAATGCCCTTCCATAGTGAAGCATTGGGCACTTTGATAACCCTAACAGTTGATTGACACCTGAAAGCACCATCAGATGCTAAAACATTGAGCTCACTTTGCTCGACATTGGTGATTCTTGATGATGTACCCAGTGGAAGTAGCATGCCCCCAAGTTGACCTTGACACTGTTTAATGGACATGCCTTGATCTGGAGTCCAAATGATGATGATCATGCCAATGATGATTAGGGAGGGTTTGTACTACCTCATGGAGCCCCACCACTAGAGAGAGATAGCAACACATTATCATGATGCCACCCATAGAGATGACACAAGGGACCCAGAGCTAGCTTTTGGACACATGGAGATATTTTGAGGCTTGATTTGGGGATTCTTCCTCAATTTATGGTTGATCGTGATGGTTGGAGATGTATCTAGCCTTTATATTACACTTTTGGAGCCTTATTAGCCTTAAAAGGGCATGATGTCATGCTTGGAGACAGTTTTTGGCTTATGTGTGGGAAATTAGTGGCTTATTTGTTTTATTGAGCTATTAGGTTGGCTTGTAACCCATTTACTTCATGTCTACTCAAAATCAAACTTGTTATAAGGCTTTTAAATGGATAAATGTATGTGATAGACCTCATATGAATTGAGAACCACTCCATTCTTATTTTTAATCATCACTTGTGGATTTTGGCCTCCTTAGGGAGCTCGACTTATCCTTGTTGTAACTCGCTACTTGTGGAGATGTGATTTTTTTGGAGCTATTGCTATTGGAGACTAATATGTTTATTGGAGAAGTCTATCTAGGATTGAAAGAAGGCAATTTCATAGAAAAATTGTAAGTGTAATTGCAAATTTTTAATGCCTTTTAATGTGATGAATGTATGTTGTGGTTTTTCTATTGTTCTGTGTGTAAATGCATATTTTTATTGGAAAATCTTGTTTGATCATTGCATGTTAAACATACTTCCCTGAAATGTCATAGAAGACCTCCTAAAGAGCTTTCTTCTACTTAATTTCTCCCCTCATAAAAAGAGCGTTAGGGTTTGTCAAGTGAAAACTAGGGTTTCCCCCTTTCTCCAAGCATAGATTTGTTCTCTTAAATTTAGCCCTAAAGACTCCATCACCCAAGTAGGGAAAGGCACTGGGATTCCTTGTGGTGGTCAAAACTCATAAAATTTGTATCTCTCTTCCTATCTATTTTCCTAATCCCTTTAAGGCAAGCCACTAGGGCTAGTAGCAGAGAGACAAATTCAACTAGGGCATCTATTTGGATGACTTTGAAGCTCGTGTAGCTTGTTTTCACCTTGATTGTTCCTTAAAACTCAAAATCTAGTTCTTTTCATGATCGAATTAGCCCTAATAGGATTGATGTTGTCAACCCTAGGCAATTTGTGCCCTAACAAAATCCTAATCTTTGTTTAGGCTTCAACTTTGGGCTTAAATTGAAGGTTTTCCATCTCTTGTTGTTGGTTTCATCATTAGCAAACCTTTTCCTTGTACTTGTATGCCTAGAAACTTATTTATTAAACTATATATTGAAACTCTAGGCGTCAAGTGCCTATCTAAGGTTTTGTATGTGGTACACTACTCCTACATCTACAGGATTGTGCTCTTTGTCCATTGAAGAATCACCTAACTTAGCCTTTAATATATATCACCTTGATCCAATTGACTTAGAATATCCTTAAGGCGAAAACTAGGATGCATCTCGTGTGGTAAAATCGCACTAAAGAGCAGGAGGTGGTGGATTGGTGAGGTGATAGTGGTGGTCCACCTCATTGTTGCATCTAGGCCTAGCCTCTGGCTAGATTCTAAGGCAACAAGGACCATCTTGGTACTTAGCAAAAGAATTGCCACACATGCCAGCTCTTGATGTAGGCTTATTAGTTGGGATTTCATTATGCAATCCATGTTAAAGCAAAATTTTCTTCTCACGGGCCTCCATCACTCTAGATGCAATAGGGATGGCATTTACTTCAACTATTAATACATGTTATCCGGCCCATTTTTGCAGTCACCATTTGTTGGAGACCTGCATTAGAAAAAGTTTAAAACATTTTTCAGGACTCCTTGATGCAATATTTAATTACTAACCCACTTTGCTATAATTCTCACGCTGGGAGTATCATTAGCAAACTTTGAAAACTGACTACATACATTCAAAAACTCGACCAAACTCTGGCTACAATCCAGTTATGTTAGAAAGGAAACTAAAAAGGCAGTACCATTATCTTTGATTGTAATTAACAGTTCCATACAATTTGTTCACCTCACATGCTTTATTTTGATATTTTGTGGAATGTAAATAAACATGCGTGGGGAACTCCAAGAAAAAAGAAAGATTTGGACTCAATCCCATTGCCATAGAGAAAAATGAACATGATACTTAAATTATAAGTGTTGTATATATTTCAGGTTCAAAAAACAACACAACACCAAAAGGATTGCAGATGTCATGGGTAACTCCAAATGGGGGGAGAAATAGCATGCTTACCTAAGCTACAAGCCTCAAAACAAATAAACATTATGAAAGCAAAGGGATTTCCTCTTTCCAAGCAGTTCTGCAGAAATAATCTTCTCCAAAAAATTGTTCGTTGTCTAAAACTTTGCAAATAAACTCAGGAAACAGCTTTTTCCCCCATTTTGCACTTCTTTTTGGTGATTGTTATTGAGTTCATTAACCCTATCATCTGTAATGAACCATCCTCTTCCGTAAAAGGAGTTTGTAATCTGATGCCACAAGTTCTTCCATAAACATAATGGTATACGCACAATGTGGATGAGATAAAGGAAAAAGAGATTCTTAAGTACAAACAACATTCCCTCAAAACCTACAGACACATCCAGTAAAAAGTAAAACATAAGGAAATCCTTAAAAACAGAATTAAAAGAAAATGGATATACTTATATTTTTCCACATTGCCATAGACATCCATGTGTACCATCTCTAACTATCAAAACTGCCAATCTAGCCCTAACTAGAAAAACTGTTCATTAATTCAGAGTGTAATGAATAATCCAAGAAAATTGCCAATCTAGCCGGTGCAATCCTTTGTTAGCAAAACGGAGATTTATCTTAAGCGATGCATACATGAACAAAAGAAGACTTTGTCATAAATAATTTTAGTCAACTTCCATCCATGCCATGGACTGAGAGACCCTAAAAACACTCTTTGAAGGAAAATAAAAAGGGTTCACCACTGACAATAACTGAGACACATTAAGGAAATATGTGCTCAACTTATCTATATCACTAATGCTATTAGATAATAACATGTGCCTTAATTATAAGCTCCTACACTTGCAATCAACAGAAGAAATAGGTTGAATATATGTCTTATTAATTGACATTTAAAAAAAAAAACATTTTCTCAGAGAGTGAAGACATGGATACCCATCAATGTCCTTCGGGCGAAAGCGAGACCGAGCTTCTCGTGTGGCAGCTTGTGAATTACCCCTAGGTCGTAACATTCTCTTGCGCTGTTGGACTCCATAGTTAAATACCTCCCTCTCCCTCTCAACAACTCCTTCCCCTTCAGCACTTCCTTCATCTGCTTCCTTCTCGTGATGCCGCGTTCTCTTCTCATGTCTCTCGACGTCTGTCTCTTTGTCTCTTTCTTTTTTTCTTTCTTTGTCATCTTGATCAGAACACTTCCAACCATCGAGCTCTCTGGTTGCCCTCTGTTCAGTTTCTGGAGTTTCTTGCTCGGAAATCTTCCGAGTTCCTTCAGCTTCTTCTTTGTCGACATGCAAATTCTCCTTGTCATCCCTTTCTAATCTCTCCTTCTTCGAATGCTCCCTTTCCTTATCCTTCTGCCTTTCCTTATCCTTTCCCCTCTCTTTTCTCTCTCTATCTCTCTCCCACCTGTCTGCCTCTCTGTCCTCTCTGTTATCCTTCCGTTCATGCCCATTGTTGTTCAACTGCAAATTGCTGCGCCAATCATCCCTCTCCTTCTCACGGTCTCCCCATTCACGCTGTTTATCATCTTTTCTCTTCCTATCCCTTTCCTTCTCTTTCTCTTCGCGCTTCCATTCCACCTTGTTCTCTCCAACCGCTTCCTTTCCTTCACAGAATTCCCCATCTTCTTCCATCGAGGTTTCCTTTCCTGCTTCTTTTCCGCTGGAAGCATGCCACCCAAAATCTTCAGTTTCCCTGTGCTGAAAAAACCCCAGATGATCAAAGCTGTGATCTCTACCCTCTTTCCAACTCTCCCTTGTTTCACCTCTATCCCGGCGATCTCGATCTCTTTCCGACCTAGTGTCACCCTTTGCATCCAAATGATAATCCCTTTCAATTTTAGGCTCCTTAAGCTCACCTCTGGCTTCTGACTTCAATTCCCTGTCAGCTTTGGCATCGAACCTAGCCTCATTTCTCACTTCTACTTTGTACTCTCTGGGTTCAGCTTTAACATCCCTAATTTCCCGTGAGTCCCTTGCTTCTCCTCCAAGTGAAGAGGAATCTAAATAAGGATCGTCAACTGAAGAAACATACCTGGGGACGGACCAACCCTGACCTAAATTGCTTGCCCTTCTTTCAATGTCACGGGACTCCATTCGCTGGATCTTTGGCGGCCTTCCATCCTGCTGGCTTCCTTCAATGGAAGAGTAATAATCAGACCCCGCTGATTGATGGGTTGCCTTCCCTGCACTATTGGAGAAGCTCACGGTGTCGTCATGCTGCCGCTTTGCCACCGGTGTCCCCGACGAAGGATGATTCCCCTCCTCGTGCGATCTTTTAGAAACTCCACTCATCTCTCTTTCTTTCTGCATTTCACAAACAAAATCCATCGATTACGCACATAATTTGCATTCTGCGCTTTGAAGGGGTAAAACATTATGGAAATACTTACTACCATTACAAGCTAGCTATGAGAAAAGAAATCATTCAATTCAGTTCGACTCGACTAGAGCAGCAGAGACATTTTTGAGATGTAAAGAACAAATACCTTGCAGAATTCGCCCAATTCTGAACTTGAGAATCAGTGCGTATACTGATAGTCGTCCGGTGTCTCCCGCGAGCTGCTAAAGAAACCAAAAGCACCCTAATAGGTTTGTTTTAAAGGGTGTCTCCAGATTCCTTTTTATCGTCAAAAACGATGGATGGATGGGGTCGTGTAAAATGTGGTTTTCGACGTTAATCTCATTTCTTGGCATTACCTTGGTCATATGCAAAGCAGTTGTCTATAATAAGACTTTTTGGAAACTTTTCCGGTAAGTTTTTCCGGTCAAAATCCAGTAGCAATTTATTGGAATGGCAAGTTTGATAGCTAAGTTTCTGCACAATCAAAGTGCCCCAGGGGTTTTTCAGGGTGCTGAATCCAAATATGCAGTTAAAAAACCATCTTAACTACAACAAATCAAGATTTAACTTCAATTTCTTCCGCGGGATTTTGTCACCGGAATCTCCAAAAAGTCGCATCATAGACAACTCCATATGCAAATACCCCTCCCACGCTTGAGATGGCAAGCGCTAACTAGTCTGCTATAGGGCATTAAATGACTGGTTAGCTACATGCCCTTTAACTTTATACACACTAGCGCCCATAACAAGATAAATGAAAAATAATAAAATGTGTTATAAAGTTAAAGGGTATTCAGCTAACCAATCATTTAATGCCCTATAGCACGCTGGTTAGCTAACTAATCATTTAAGTCATTTAAAGAGAATTACCCTTCCCTCAGTGTTTCCAAACGTTTCTTAGCACCTTTCCTTTTTTCCTTTTCTCTACGATATCATCTTCATCTTTGGAGAGGAAGGGCTTTTTAAAATCACGCCGGAAAATCATTTTAATTTTCATTTATTAACAAAAACTAAAGACAATCTTTGGATGTTTTAAAACTATAGGCTTAAATTAATATAATAATAAAAAATTGTGAATGTATTTTTTAATTAGTATAATTGTGTAATTTTTTCATTTTAAGCCATAAGATTAAGAGGATTTATAATAATTTATTTTTATTTTTTTTTATATTATTGTGATTGTGTTTTTTTTTCATTTTTATATTATACACTAAAATAAATTTAAATTGATTTATTTAATTACATTATTATAATGCATTAGCTCTTAGGTTGATTGGGCATATTTAGTTAAATTTATTTAAAAAAATATAATTTTCTAAGTATAACTTTAATAAATAAATAATTTGTATTTCCAAAAAATAATTTTATTTATATTTATCTGTGATTAACTGGCTATATATTTGTTGATCTTAATGCCAAATTGCCAAATATATCTTTTGGAGAACCATCTCTAGGAGTATGATTGTAACGCCTTCGAAGTTGTGCGATGGTTGGGCGTCGGGCGACCGGGCGCGCGCACACGACAGGCGCATGTTGGAGGTGCGACGAGCAGGTGTCGACCGAACGGTGGAGCGACCAAACGAGCGTGCGACGGGAGTGCGTTGGATATGCGACGAAGGAATGCGACGATAGTGCGAACTTGGTGAACGACCGAGTTTTATGTGATGGCTTATACCCATGCCTTGAGCGTTTGCGATGGAGGGGTGGCCAACCTATGGAAAGGTGGTGTGGCCGACTTCAAGAGCGCCCAAACGATGCATGTGAAGGGGTGTGTGGGCAGTCGGCTAGGCAGCCCACCCACACCCAACGAAGGGTATATACACTTGTGCGTTGACCGTTCAAACTCAACTCATTCGAACAACACACATTCGATCTTCGCTCTTGGAGAGAGGTTCTAGTGCGCAGTTTTTGAGGAGAGATGAGCGCATAGCTCATGCGCTCTCCTTGGTGGAACGCACTTGTTGAAATCGCTCACGGTGAGAGGTGATGGTGTTGGGCAAGACGTGCCCGGGTTGATTGTGTGGTTGTGTTGTTGTGCCGAGACTTGGCGAGGGTGTCTTGGTGGCTCGGGTGAGCACCCGCCCATCGTGCAAGACGTGCACGAAGTTGTATTGATGTAAATTTGGCTAAGTATGAGACTTGTTCTTGCCAAGCCATACTTGTACATTGTAAACTGATATTCTTAATATATTGTTGGGCGGACTCATTGTTCAGGGAGTTTCCCCTCCCCTTTATACTGTGCAATTGTTGTTGTCGTTTATAATTGATGTTGATAATGAATAAAGTATGGGTGTTCATTGGTATAAAGGATAACTAATTATACTTAGTTGAGAATCACAAACTAAGTAGGAGTAAGTGGATAGGCGTAGTCCATGTGCACAAGTATTGTTAAAAAGAAAGTGTTCGGTGGTGTCGCACCTCGCCAACATGGTTGAAAGACTACCGTAGGCTTGGGGGCGTGACAGGTGGTATCAGAGCTCGGTTGGTCCGGGTTTGAGCAGGTTCACGGCAGGTGAAGCTTGCGGATGAAGTGTTGAAGCTTGTGAAGAAGTGATTGTGGTGACAGGTACTTGCAGAGGAAAGAGGTTGGTGAAACACTTCTTGATAAGTGTTGCATCAAGGACTTGGGTTGCAGGTGAAGCTGTTGTGTGGTCGAGACTAGGTTGCAAAGAAGGAAAAGGCTATTGGAAATGGTTGAATCTCAGGTTGGGTCTAGTCGTGATGCCAAGGACACTACCCTTGGGTTTATTCAGAAAGTGTTGGAGAAGGTAGAGGACTTGGAAGCTTATTGGAATAAGAAGATTGACTTGGTCGTGAAAGAGTAAGAAGCAACTTTGAAGATGAAGGATGAGCTTGATGAACTCCAAACTCAACACGAGTACACTGATCTTATGTGTACACAACTTGAATTAAGGGTCAAGGAGGTTGAAGAAGCAAGGGACCAAGGTCTTGCAAAGATCGTGGACTTGGAGAAATCTCTTGATCAAGCCAAGGATGAGGTCGCGGTGTTGAAGAAGGTCGTGAGGCATGGCTCAGGTGGAGGAGTGCCTCATGTGAAAGTCAAGGAACCGGAATCGTTCGATGGTACAAGGAGTGCAAAGACTCTTGGCAACTTTCTATGGGACATGGAGCAATACTTGGAATGGTTGGGTCTATCTGATGATGAGACAAGGGTCAAGGTAGCTGCTCAGTTTCTAACAAAGGATGCTAAGATGTGGTAGCGAAGGAGAATGGACCAAATTGCCAGTGGCAGTGCTAGTGACATCACTTCGTGGGATGAGATGAAAGGAGTTTTGCAGGCCCATTTTAGTCCTCAGGATGAAACATGGGAAGCAAGGATGAAGATAAAATTCATAAAGAAGACAGGGAACCTTCAGACATATCAACGGGAGTTTGCAAGTGCGGTCCTAGAACTTCCTGACATGGCGGAGAGGGACAAGGTGTTCAATTTCATTATTGGGTTGAAGCCTTGGGCACGCAATGAGGTGAAGAGACAGAGGATTAGAACACTTGAAGAGGCTTTTGCTGTTGTGGACAGGTTGGTGGAGCATTATGATGAGACTTCTGATTATAGGAAGAAGAAGTCTGACAAGCCGAAAGAGAAGAAGAAAGATGATGCTTCGAAATCGGATGACAGTTCGAAGACGAAGAAAGTCTTGAAGTGTTGGATATGTGCTGGACCACATACGGTGAAGAATTGTCCTTCTAAACCAAAAGTGGTTGCGATAGCACAATCTAATACGAAGGAGGAAGGTGCTTTTGTGGGGATGATGTAGATACTTGGTGGTGCTGCTGCTATAGAGGTGATCTCTCGGAAAGATCCTGAGAGGAATAAGTTGGAGTATGTTCGGATGAAGGTTGGAGGTGCTGATGTACTCACTATGGTGGATAGTGGGGCTTCTCACAACTTCATGGGAGAAGATACTGCGAGAAGGATTGGGCTGAAATATGTACCTATCAAGGCACATATGAAGACAGTGAATTCTCCTCCGGATGAAGTTCTTGGTGTAGCTGAAAAGGTGGACACAACACTTGGTGGATGGACAGGGAAGGTGGACTTCACTATAGTGCAGATTGATGACTATGAGGCTGTGCTGGGGATGGAATTCATGAAACAATATGATGTTATGATTGTTCCACATTTGAAGTAGTTGTACATTTATGATGGAAGGGAAGATGTACCCATTGGTGTGCCTACCATTGGTGTAACAAGGCTTGATTGTAAATTGGCAATGATGCAAATGGAGGATGAGAAGAGATTGGGTGACATGAGTAAGCAGTTGTCCATGGTTGAGACAAAGCTTACCAAGCAGTCATTGGTCATCAAGACACTTTCAGATAGTATCTTGGATTTGTCAAGAAGGCTAGAAGTGGTCGAGGAGGATGATGATGATGAGGAGGCATATGTGAGGCCAGATGTTCGAGGAGAGGATCGGGTCACTTATCTACAAAGGATGGAGATTGAGGATCCTGATAGATGGTTGAGATAATTAGTGAGGGTGAGCCTTCAGGCTCTAACCCCTCCACATCTTCTTAGATGGACAAGAAGATGGGGCTTGTTGTTAGTTGCTCATGGCAGTGAGTCCTTAAAGCAGTTTGAGCAGGTATGATGGTGCAGGGATGGCTTGGCATCAAGCATCATGACATGTTGCAGATGAGATGAGGGCTAATTCATGGACCTGAGCATGGTTTATTCTTGATGAGTTCAGGATGTGGCAGGAATCCGAGATAGATTGGTGGAGGCATAAGGATGTTCACTCTCATGGCTTAAGCGTGATGGTTGGATTAGCTACCCAACTAGTTCAGACATGGGGTCCGGAAGTGCACGAAGAGATGTTGACATTAGGCAGTTGAGGAGAGTGGTTCACATGGGATACATGACAAATTGATGTGATTATTGAGATGAGATGTTGGCACATAGTGGAGTTGTGTTAGCACTTGTTGGAGGAACATGGCAATTGTGCACATGGTGATGATGACATGATGGAGTTGACACATTGTTGCAGTGGACATGTAGCTTGAGTTGGAGGGACCAGCCTTCCATGGTGGAGAGCAGCATGGGGAGATTGTGACAGGGTGGTCGATGATCATGGATATCTGATATATGACATACCGATGGGGTGTATACATTGGTATGGTTATCTTGGTGACAGTTGGTTGTTGAGGTGAGACATGGTGGAGATGGAGTTCTACATATGTTGCAGAGATGTTTGCCGTATGTGGAGGAGTTGACATCATGGATATTGATGCTTGGAGGATGGTATGTTGTCGAGAATGACAACAACTTTAGGTGGAGGAGGATGTAACGCCTTCGGAGTTGTGCGATGGGTGGGCGCTGGGCGACCGGGCGCGCGCACACGATGGGCGCATGTTGGAGGTGCGACGGGCGGGTGTGCGACCGAACGGTGGAGTGACCAAACGGGCGTGCGACGGGAGTGCGTTGGATATGCGACGAAGGAATGCGACGATAGTGCGAACTTGGTGAACGACCGAGTTTTATGTGATGGCTTATACCCATGCCTTGAGCGTTTGCGGTGGAGGGGTGGCCGACCTATGGAAAGGTGGTGTGGCCGACTTGAAGAGCGCCCAAACGATGCGTGTGAAGGGGTGTGTGGGCGGTCGGCTGGGCAGCCCACCCACACCCAACGATGGGTATATACACTTGTGCGTTGAGCGTTCAAACTCAACTCATTCGAACAACACACATTCTATCTTCGCTCTTGGAGAGAGGTTCTAGTGCGCAGTTTTGGAGGAGAGATGAGCGCATAGCTCATGCGCTCTCCTTGGTGGAACGCACTTGTTGAAATCGCTCACGATGAGAGGTGAAGGTGTTGGGCAAGACGTTCCCGGGTTGATTGTGTGGTTGTGTTGTTGTGCCGAGACTTGGCGAGGGTGTCTTGGTGGCTCGGGTGAGTGCCCGCCCATCGTTCAAGGCGTGCACGAAGTTGTATTGATGTAAATTTGGCTAAGTATGAGACTTGGTCTTGCCAAGACATACTTGTGCATTGTAAACTGATATTCTTAATATATTGTTGGGCGGACTCATTGTTCAGGGAGTTGCCCCTCCCCTTTATACTGTGCAATTGTTGTTGTCATTTATAGTTGTTGTTGATAATGAATAAAGTATGGGTGTTCATTGGTATAAATGATAACTAATTATACTTGGTTGAGAATCACAAACTAAGTAGGAGTAAGTGGATAGGCGTAGTCCATGTGTACAAGTATTGTTAAAAAGAAAGTGTTCGGTGGTGCTGCACCTCGCCGGTACGGTTGAAAGACTACCGTAGGCTTGGGGGCGTGACAATGATGGTTGTACAAGAGTAATCCATGGTTGTATTAGATGGGTTGTACAGGGGTAATGGGATCCATTACTTGGTGAGTTGCATGTGTTTCTTAAATTGTGCTGCATGCAAACTACATTGGATATGAATTTGCATGTGTCTCTTAAATTGCACTTGATATGAATTTGCATGTGTTTCTTAAATTGTGCTGCATGCAAACTACGTTGGATATGAATTTGCATGTGTCTCTTAAATTGCACTTGATATAAATTTGCATGTGTTTCTTAAACTACACTTGATATGAATTTACATGTGTTTCTCATTTCTTAAACTGTGTTGGAAATGAATTTCGTGGGAAAAGAATGAACCAAAAATAAATAAAACCTATGCAATTTTTTATAAGTTATTACTGTATTAATTATTTATTTATTTATTTAAATTTGATAGAAAAAATTAAAATCATAATTTTAATAAAATTTAACAATTAGTTCAAATACCACAAAATTTCGTCACAATTTAAATTTTTAAATAAATATATATGAAACTTATGGGGATAAAAAGTTATTTTATACTTTAAAATTTTAATAAATCCTCAAGTCACTATGATGATAAAAGTCTTCCCTTTTAGAAAAACTATCATCAAAGAAAACATATCTTTTAAAAAAAATGACGAACCTTGATGGAAGCCCATGCTAGAACCTTCATTACCAAAGTATGTCTTTTAATAACAAATAGTTGGCTTTTATTATGATGTCTTCACGTTACGAGGAGATATAAACTTTTATGGGAAGATTTGATTTTTACTTTGTTGCTTGCTTTGAGACTGAAAAGTGAAAGGCTATTTTTAGGTGGCTTTACATGTTACATTTTGTAACCTCTTCATAAGAAGTTAACCTTCAAGAACTATGTATAAATTAGTAATTATTAATTTTAATTATTATTGTAAAAGGTATGGATAAGATATCTTTGAGTTATGTAGAATTTTAGTTGTATTTTAAAGTATATATTGTTAATATTTCAATTAATTTCTTATTTCGGAATTTTTTATAACTTAGTTTTCTTAATTACTAGAACATTAAATGATCAAATTCTTTTTTTTTTTTTTTAATTATTATTGAGAAAATAATTTTTTGCTTTAAAATTTTTATTGAGAAAATAAGAGAATAATAAATTACTCACGATAGAATTTGTTAAAAAAAACCATATAACTCTAAAATTTATATTTCACTTCATTCCAAATAATATAATTAGCAATTTTGAAATTTATATTTCATTTAGTTTAGTTTAACATAAATAGTAATAATAAAAATTAATATTAATCATTTCAAGATTCATATAATTAGTAATGTTAAATTTTAAGTTTACTCGTTTTTGGATTTTATGTAACTATATATGTAATTAGTAATCTTTAAAAAATTATATTTCACTTTGTAGTTAATGTATGTAATTGATATCTAATTAATATATGTTAACTAACTATTTAAATTTAGTTATAGGATTAGTTAAAGGTAGATCAAATTCTCATCATAAGAATTTTGACATCATCATTTAAAATTACACAGTATGTTAAAAGATCGAGCCATAAAAAGCAAAAGGTAAGAATGGCTACATTGGTTGTTTGACACAAGGCACACTTGTGGCCCTTAAAATGAATAAATATACATGATATACATTTATTAGAGCATGAGGTAGCAGTGGGCCACATTCCACATCCTGCTTCATAGGAATGAATCTAAGGATAAAATTAATTTAGTAACCAATATTGGATTAAAAACTCTGGGCTTTACATTAAATGTTGGTTCTGCAGTAACCACCAATGTTCTGCTTGACAATTCTCATTGTCAATGTCACATATCTCTTTTATTGTTCTTCACTTTATTTTACTTATATTTAAACTAAGCCGCATGGAATAGCTACTATGTAGGGCTTGTTCTTATAATGTTGTGGTGTTTTCTTAAGGGGCTAGTTTGATGAAAAAAGTTATTGTTGTTAGGCATTTTGCTAAGTCTTATTGGTAAGTGTTCACCTTTTTGAAGTACATTAGTTTACATTAGTGATTTTTTTGGGTATGTCATTACATTCTTTAAACTTTTCTACATAGTATTTTTTGAACCAAAATAATTGTGTTATACATAGTATTCTTTGAACCAAAATAATTGTGTTGGTGGGTGGAGGAAAGCATCTCTTAAGCTTCCCAAAACAATGTTCCTTGACAAAAAAAACTATATTTATGTTTGTGTGGGGATGGGAGAGGTAGTATTCCTTGGGCTTCCCTAAATAATGTCCTTTTGATTTAAAAAGAAGAAGAAGAAGAAGGTGTGATGCAATTTCTTTGACCAAAACAAATGTGTGTGTATGTAGAGAGGGAGCCCAAAATGTTCTATGTCTATGATTTTATTAGAGATGTTTTCCACAAATGTTGGGAAGCATCCCTTGGTTTCCAAGAGGGGAAAAAATTATATTGCCAAATAGGCCATGTCTATTTGGGAATTGACCTTCCTATATTTTAATTTAATTATCAATAATTATTAGGTGGATGATAGCAGGGTATAAATTTTAGGGGCACTCCTCAAGAATTTTTTTATGACAAGTTTCCTTTTAAAATTGCACATCACAAGACATTTGACTATTATTTTTACCTATCATTTGCATATTGTGTATTACATGTTTTTTGTTATTTTTTTGTTGTTAGTTTAAAAATATCAAATAGGTTATTAAAAAAAAAATTACTATATACTTAATTTCATGAATTGTGAGGAGCTCATTTCTCTTTTCCTTTTTTCTTTAAGTCAAGAAAATTCTTTTACATTCATTTGGAGGGGAAAAATAGAATGCACATAAGAGACTAATTATTCTAATTAATTAAATAATAATAATAAATTTAAAATTATGATTTAACTTTGATTATTGAATAATTATATGTATTTTATTAGATTATTTACTATGATTTTAAAGCATACTTTCAATCTTACATGACGATTAATTTTTTATGAATAAATGTGACTTAAAAATAAACAAATTCAAGTTATAACTCATTTACTATGATTTTGAGGCATACTTTCAGTTTTAAGCAACCATTAAAATTTTATGAATAAATGTGGCTTTAGAAATAAATAAATTCAAATTATGAGCAACTTTTTTTTAGGGTAAGTTATAAGATGCACATGAAAGATTAGTTGTATAATTCGAACATCTAGTATGAGACTAGAGAGGCTAATTATTTTGATTATTAAATAATAATAAAATTATGATTTAGCTCTACTTATTGAATAATCATCTTCATCTTATTAGATTATTTGCTATGATGTTAAAGCATACTTTCACTCTTACACAACCATTATTTTTATGAATAAACGTGACTTTAGAAATAAATAGATTCAAATTAAAACTAAATTACTATGATTTTAAAGCAACTTTCAATCTTACCTAACCTTTACAATTTTATGAATAAACTATTTTATGAATAAACGAAATAAATAAATTTTAATTCACAAGTACAATTTATAGTGCTCCTCCTCAGACCTCTCTAGTGTGCATACATGAAATAAAATTCAATAATATCATTTCAAATAAAAATAAATGAATCTTTTGAGAAAACAAAATTGTCTTACATATTTTGCATCAAGTGCATGTGTTGTGCTTGACTAGATTGATATATAGAAATGGATTACATTACTCTTACATTCCATAATGAATTTCCTCAAGCCTTTAAATAGGCTTCATCATAACAAATATTGTAGGCTTCATCATAACAAATACCATGGGCAAAATCATGGGTTGTCAAAACCTTGAGCTTGAAAACTATCAATGTTAAATTATTAATTTTGTTTTGTTGTTTTATTTTGTTTTATTTTATTTTATTTTACTGAGCCAAAATGTTTACATAACATAACAAGGCATTACAACATCTCTTTTGGACTGGGTTGGAGAGGTTGGAGAGGTTGGAGAGCCTCTTGGAGCAATAATTAGTTAGGTAAGATATTTTCCTTTGAATATATATATGTGTGTGTGTGTGTGCTTCATCATAACAAATACCATGGGCAAAATCATGGGTTGTCAAAACCTCGAGCTTAAAAATTTTCAATGTTAAATTATTAATTTTGTTTTGTTATTTTATTTTATTTTATTTTACTGAGCCAAAATGTTTAGATAACATAACAAGGCATTCCAACATCTCTTTTGGATTGGATTGGAGAGGTTGGAGAATCTCTTGGAGCAATAATGAGTTATGTAATATATTTTCCTTTGAATATATATATATGTGTGTGTGTGTGTGTGTGTGTTTGAATTTTAAATATGTCTGTCAAATATATGTGTGTGTGTGTGTGTGTGAATTTTAAATATGTCTGTCAAATTGACGTTTTAAAAAATTAATTAAATGTCATTAATGATGATGACATTTAAAAAAGTGAAATACAGGTAAATACCCATTCAAATTTAAACACTGGATGGTAGGAATTTAACCTCTAAACAATATTATAAAATATTCTTAGTAGTACACACAAATCACAAGTTGAGATTTATTTCTAGAGTAATATACCTTTTTTATCATTTTATTTAAATTCATTAATTAAAAAAAAAAAAGGTCACATGACTAAGTGTCAATAAAGTGAGTTATGAATTTTAAGGCAAGTAGTATTTATAAGTGAGTTATGGTATTAGCCTAGGGATCCTAACAAAGTCAGTTTCAAAATTAAGAATCTCCATAAGAATGTTGTGTTGAATCTCTATGGTTAAGAATCTTGTTACATGTCTTCTTTAAGTGTATATATGTCTAATTTATATATTAATTATTATTTATTTATTTTATGCTTGCGAAATCGGTAACACAGTTGTTCTCGTACTCTATGTGACATGAGGTCGATACACATCAGTTGCCACCATAACTTCCATGTGCAACCACATTGCCCCTTAGCAACGGGCTAGACAAGGATTGAACATGTGATCTGCACAACAACATGAATGCCTTAGTAGCGCGTTCGCTAGCGCCATACCCCTGGGGCATATTATTATTATTATTATTATTTTCTAAATAAAGTTATAATTATTTTCTAATTTTAACAATTTATTTTTTGACCACTATTAGTTTATTATTGACCACTGCAACTTATAATGTTTAACTTTGAAAAATAAATATTTATTTTTAATATTATTAAAAAAATTATTATTCAAACATTTGATGGGTCATAACTTGAAAGTCTTATTGTAGCTTTTGCATAATACAATGTCAATTGTATAACTGCCTCGCATAATTATGCCATAATTTATGGATATGGCTGCAATAAATCCTTGAAAATATCTCATACTCAAGTAAAAAACATATTTACCATCAATTAATTCCCATCACAATTTTAAGTGAGTCTTTGCATAAAAAATTGATAGAAATAATATGTAAATAAATATACTTACCGGGAGTTACTTCCCACCATTATATATGTTTTCCTCTATTTACGAGTAAAACTATAAATGTGTGGACTTACTAGTAGTTAGTATCCACAAAAATTTATGCAATTCCTTGTACTTGAGCAAGGAATTGATTTATCCATTTCACATCTCAATCTATTAGTTGCAAAGCAAGACTAAAGGATTTGATTTGAAAGCATAATGTCTAACTTGAGTGGCAAGGGCACACTTGTTATGGCTTGATACCTATTGGCATTTACTTGTAATTTAATTTATATGGTTGCACTAGTTATTATTATTATTATCATCATAATCATTATTAGTATTATTATTGCAAGGGTTGATGCCTATTGGCATTTACCAATAATTTAATTTATATGGTTGCACTAGTTATTATTATTATTATCATCATAGTCGTTATTAGTAATATTATTGCAATGCTTGTTATGGGTTGATGTGTATTGGCATTTACTAATTTAATTTATATGATTGCACTAACTATTATTATTATTATCGTCATCATCGTTATTAGTACTATTATTGTGTCTGCGTTCCAACTTAGTATGGAAGAGATGTTATAATGTCCCCTCCTGTTATGTTATGTTATCTAAACATTTTGACTCCATCAAATTACATAAAAATAAAAATAAAACAAAATAATAATAATAATAAATTAAAAACACCCACGGGGCGTAGAATAGACGGTGATGGGTGTACTGTTAAGCCACTCTGTGATGTGAAGGTCACTAGTTCGAAACCCCATGGGCAAATGTCTAGTCATGTTAAGGGTTGGTGTGGCCCGGGGCGGGTGCGATCCTAGGGAGATTTTGACGGCTTAGATGCCTCTGGGTCGCAGTTTCTCAAGTCACAATTCGAGCCTGATGAACTCAGACCACTTGAAAAATATATATATTATATATATATATAAAACAAATAAATTAAAGATATATAGAACCAGTTTGGATATTAATTCCAGATCTATAAAATGCTAAGAGGGATCAAATTTATCGAGAGGCAAATCTTTCCTCGAGTTTTGCACTCAAAAAAAGTATGTTTGCGCATCGAGGGATTTGATCCCTCTCAATGCTTAATAGATCCATAGTTAAAATGGATCTACGATGGTTATATAGTTTAAGGGGTAAGATCAACCGATTGCCACTAATATTGTTAGGTATTAGCTAATTATATGTGATTGAATTTTAACTCTCCTGGGTTATTGTTGGGTGTCGGAATTGCAATTTAATTTAATTCCTTCAACACTTAATTTGTCAAACCAGGGCTACGTAAGCTTCGAGGCATAACACAGGAAATGCCAAAGATTTTGGATTTAATCATGCAAATCCTACTTCTATTCCAATAATTGAATTAGAAAGAATCAGAAAGAATAAATTACAAGGAAAACCTTCCAATCCTTATTTGTTCTTGCCAACAAAATGACACCACTCCGCTCTAGGTATTGGATTCACTCAAAAGCATTAACCAAAAACTTTGCTGAAAAAAATAAAGCATGTCATTCAATCAAAACTCAAGAAAAATTTAAAAAGCAAAGATATGTTCTTGCAGCTAAATCCCAGTGTCAAGAAACATAGGGAAGTTATGTTATGTCGTATTCTTAATTTTGCTTCCAATACCGGAGAGATCTTATTCCTGTACTTGGACAATCTAATTCCTATACCAAAACAAATCTATTCATGTACCAGAACAGATTTGTTCCTATACCAAAACACTTTGTTCCTATACTAGAATAAATCTACACTTGACTTCCTTAATTCATAAATCAATACACTATGTTCATCAAGCATGAAATTGACAAATGTAGAAGGAAACCTTAACTTGAGCAACAACGAAATAAAGCCCAAATCAAATGCAAACTTTTAGTTCAAAAAGATAAAGTGCGAAGATTCATGGCAATTCTATCAGCTTAATAAACGATAAATTCTTGCGTTGAAATAGAGAATCACTACTTAAAAGATCCCAAACTCAAACCATCATTGAGTGTTTATCACAGTGTGGCATATGCTCTACATATGAATGAATTTAGTATAATCATATAAAAACCTTTATCTCTCGGTCCTAAATTCGAGAAACAACATCAATGATTCAAGTACTTAAAGCGTTGACTCAGGATCATTCATTAAGGAAAAGGATATCATTTGATCATAAGATAATATACAGAGAGATCAATACCATCACACGGTTACAATTTGTATTTCAATCGAAGTGTGCTAGCTGCAAAAGAAATAAATCTTTGAACAAAAAATAAATCATTGAGTCATGCAACCCTCACTGTCATTCAAAAACGATTCAAGAAATATTTCTCAGAAGAAAAGGACATATTGTGATGCTCCAACAAATAAATGAAAATACTTAAACTAAAATGCAACACACTTAACGCACACAAAAATCCCTCGGATATGAGATCACGAAGTGAAAGAAAGATACCCACAAGAGTTTTACCAAACCTGCACGCTCAACACGAAGAAAATAACCTTCTAACCAATCATTCACATACCTAATGCACACAACGATAAATTGGGGAGAACGAGTTGGGTTGGTTGGGCCCTAGCCAACCAACTCATTTCCCTCTCAAGAAAGCTCTAAGATTATATGAGCAAGGTTGCCATTACAAGAAATAACATGAACAATAGATAAAAACCGACATTAACTCATTTTATTGAGAAAATCAAAAGTCTCTACTAATATACATGACAAAACAATGGATCGAGCCCCAGAGGGTTATGGCGATACAAATCTCAAAATTACAACAAAATTCCAAAGTCTTTCACAGTATCACTAACCTATCCTATTACAGAACCCTAATTTATACATGTTATATCGACTTTTGGTCGTAGTGAATTAACTCAGCAGGAAACATAGCAACTGATGACCGACCTCCATCTTTAGCATACTCATAACACTCCAAGCTCTATACAGGAAATGAAGCAAATCTTCAACAATAGGTGCGCACCATTCCCTATTGACAACTATGATACATTTGGAGGCAATCTACATTGAACCGGTCGGTTGTCCAAGTCTGGTGCAGGAACCGTGATGAGTACTGGAATATCGGAATCCTGCACCAAGCACTTTGACTTCAATTAATGACAAGTACTTATCAAGCCTCAAGGAAATCTAAATTAATGAGTTATATGGAAATCTAAACCTATTTAAATGTAATCCACATCCAAGAAAATCATTAAAAGGAACCAGGAATCATATGTAAAAGGTTTAATTCAAGTTCTAAAACAGAGGTTAAGGTAGAATAATTTAGGGTAAGGGTAGGGTAAAACAAGGCAATTTCGACAGCCAACATCCTCCCAACCTCATTTTGTTGTGTGTCCTCACACAACCACTAACCTCTCCAAAAATAAAAAATAGAAATCCCTTTCTTCACTTTTGAATCTGGATGTTGATCCCTGATCCTTTTGCTTTCACTTTCGTGACTCGAGCTTTCTTCATGCGCTTGACCAATTTCCTCATACAAATTTTCAAGTTGGTCACATGGAACATCCATTTTTCACTTGTCTTTTCCATTCAGACATTGTCTCTATTAACTCTCCATTCTTGCCCTTTAATGCAGTGTTCTGCTCTAATATACATCTATTTAAAACCTCTAGTTCATACACATGTTGCTTCAACTCTTGGATTTGACACATTTGCTCACCAGGGATAGAATCCTTATCTTCTTCCTCTTCCTACAATGTTACTTCTTCAGCCACTGATGCATGAGGAACATCATCGTTCTCTTCTCCCTTCTCCAGCTCCCGTGTTTCCAGACCCAAAGGAATATTGTCCTCATGTTTCTCTTTTGTCGCCTCATGCCCCATCTCCTGTCCATGAGTCACCTTTTGCTTTTTAGATTTATTAATCAAAAACGTCAGAGGAATATCATCCACTTCTTCATTATATCCTGGAATAAAAATTGAAGCACCCATAGCTACTACATTTTCCAACATTGAAAGGTTATTCTGCGCTGACAAATTCTCTGCAAGGGTTTCCATAGGAGGGTTCTTTGGAGAGGCAGACCCCTTTTGAGAAGGCTCATAGTCTTCAATTACCTCAACTATATTAGTCGGCATAAGTGGATTTTTACTTGAAGAAGCTTGGTATCCCTTTAGCAAACCCTATGTAAACGTTCGAGAAGGTCCCGACTTTTCAACATTACTTTGTTCATCCTTTTTTTATTTCTGCTTCTTGGGCTGGGGTTTACCAATCTTCAGTTTTCCACCCTTGTTGCCTCTTAATGATGACTGTTTCTTTTCCTGTCGTTGGGTAACCCTCAGTTTAACAATCCATTTACTCCCTTTCTCTGGCTAACTCTTAATGTGAGATCTTTTTACAGTGCCTTCACTTTGGAACAATTTCAATAACTCTTCCCATGCAGTTCCTTTACTTTCTAATTCTTTCTTAACCGTGATTTTAATTAAACCATAATGACAAAGCCTGAAGCCTATTTGATCTTTTCGACTTTTTTGTACACGCTTGGATATTTTATCCAGACTCTTCAACTTAAAGTAGGGAAAATTGATTAGCTTACATGATTCAAAATGCATCATGAGCTAAATGTGATATAGGTAAGTCAAGGAGTACCTTCCTTTGCAGGTAAGGAATTTTTTAAGGATATACAACAGGTGTCACCACTTCTCAATCACCGCACTCCTCTGTACTCCAATCTTCCAATCCACTACGTAGTCATTTTCAATTAAAAATCTTCGTCATGCAACCTTCTATACCTCACCTTTTTTGAACCATTTCTCCCCTATAGTCGATAGCTTTATGGCTTGAGCGATAGAGCGTTCTATCACCTGAAACTGCAGAGAGCCCATAATGGCCATCTTCCCATCAAAGATTTATGCAAATTATTGAGCCACGGTGGAATCATAGCCATTGAATTTAAATAAGAAGGGAAGAAAACCAGTTTCCTGCAACATAGTCATGCTACCCTCATATTCCACTATCCCTTCCAATTCTTTCATAGACCAGGGCTCGATTCGAATTGGTGCCATAATTCTCAAGGATTATGCCTACTCACAGTCCCCTAATTTGTTCGAAATTTCAACTAGAGAATTCCAAAGAAACCCCTCACATCATATAATCTCTAAGATTTGGAGAGTGCACGCTAAATGTCTTGATAACCCACGATCTCTACATCCACTGATGACTCGAACTGCATGCATCAGCTACTCAACTCATGATCTAACAACATCCCATCCAACTTACACCATCTATTAAAATAATTTCCATCTTGTCGGTATAAAAATTCGGTTGGGTAAGTCGTGGATTCAACACAATTTCCAAGGAAAGCAAATAATGATGATTAGAGGTGGTGGTTGTAATGGTGAGGCTTTCAAGAAATGAATGAACAATTCACACATGGTGAAGGAAAAATCATTTAAAAGGTAACAAGGCTCGGATATTATTAGCATGTAGTGAAATGACCTTTACACATGCACCTGACCCTTATCATGACTTTAATTGGAAATGGCAATGCTTGTTATAGTAAGGTTATATAGAACTATATTATTCCTGCACTTTAAACAATCATTCCTTTTAGGCTGTGGCAGACATAAATACGAAGGTCATTGCTTTCACAAATGACCATCATATATCAAATAAAAAGTTGGATTCAATTTAATGATGCTTTGTCATCACAACAGAATTCTCGCACTGCAACATGGTTCTTACACTCAAATGAGGCTTCCTGTACTGGAATACTGGTATCCCTGCACTAGAATGTTGTAGTTCATATACAGTGATTCTTGTATTGCATAAGAGGATTCTTGCACTTGTTAAAAAAATAAAAAAAAAATCTATTTTTAATCAAATCGTTTATGTTACAAACAGGCTAGATTTACAAATGAACTGTTGAATTAACGAAGTTTTCTTTATCGTTAGTTTTAGGTGTCATTGTGTTTCTTGATGTCATCAAATAAGGTCTTCAGAGATTTATCAGATCCTGCAAAAATACGTGAGGGAAAAAGATAAGCGGGACATGGGTATTTAGAAAAGGAAGGAAGATCATTAGGGACACTTATAATAAGGTAAATCAACTACGGGGTATATAATAAAAAGGGAATAGGAAAACAACTTTTTGGGATAAGAGGCGAAATAGAAATCGGGACAAGAAATTTTATGAAGAATAGGAGGGACATTCCAATCTAAGAAATAAAATAAGAATTAGAGGGGAAATTTAAGAAAAAGGGATGAGAAGAAAGACAGAGTATTTACCTCAGACAACAAATGTCTCTACCAAATAATGGCGTATCCCTAATCAATTAGATGAAGCGGGAGTTTATGCCACTTGCACGAGATTTGTCATGCCAGTTGCCCTAAACTTTGGTAAGGGCTTGGTTTCTTTCGGTCATTATGTTGCTACCATAAAACCTCATGAAAGTCTGCTTCTTCTCAGCGACAATCAACCATTTATTATAATCAAGTAACATCCCATTTTATTCAAAAAACTAATCTACCTACCAGCATGCTCGTTTTCAAGCAGACTCTTCCATGATTGCGTCAGCGAGCTGATTTTCACAATCACGTGTTTGATTATTTATTTATTTATTAATTTCTGATTTTTTTTGGTCGGAAAAGAGCAAATCAAACTCATAGTAGGTTGGTATCACCACCTACCATCTTCAATCACACCTACCATCTTCAATTATGATTGATTCTACACTTGTTGTATGAAATTTTCCTTAGTGGTGGGTTGAAAATATATTTTAAGTCTATGCCCATTCACAAAGAAAATTGATTCTTGTCCATCAATGGTCCTAATTTCCACCACTCCATTTTCAAAGACTTTGGCTACTTCATATAGCCCCATCCAATGTGTACAAAGTTTCCCCTTAAAATGTTTAAACTTGGAATCATGAAGGAGTACCTAGTTACCTGGTTGGAACTGCCTCTTTTTAATCAACCTGTCATGTCATTTTCTACGTTGTTGGTGCATTAGTATATTCTATTGGACATCATCTCTCTTGATTTCATCAAGTTCATTCAACTGCAAGAGACATTGTTGTTGTGTTTCCGAGAGATCCAATCCCAACTGGACTGTAGTCCTAAAGGTTTAATCTATATTTTGATTGAAAACAAGACTCACATCCCATACACCAACTCATAAGGTGTGTGACCTGTACTATTTCTCCAGGTACTTCTATAAGCCCACAATGCCTTTAGTAATATGTTTGCCCAATCTTTATTATGAAGATTCATTGTTTTGGTAATGGATTTGATCACTTTATTAGTAGATTCTGCCTAGCCATTTTCCTGTGGATGGTACGTTGTTGATTTCCTATGCCAAATCTTGTATTGATCTATAATACCTTTCACCAAATTAGAAACAAACTGAGGCCCATTGCAAGTGACAATTTCTCTTGGAACACCAAATCTAAAAGAAATAAAAAAAAAAAAATCGACAACAACTCATTTAGTAGCAAAAGGAATAACTCTAGATTCAACCCATTTTGTTACAAAATATGTGCAAACCAAGATATATTTTTTGTTTAAAGATGTTGGAGCTATAACTCCTACAAAACCAATGGCCCGTTTTTCAAAGGATTATATCATAACTTGAGGACAAAAAGGCATTTCATTGGCCTGATCAAGTTGGCACATTCGCTAACAACTATCACAACGCTTAACATATTGTTTGGCATCCCTAAACAAGGAGGGCCAAAAGTAGTCAGCTCGAATAATTTTATATGTTGTTCTTTTACCAGCAAAATGCCCCCCACAAGGTTCATTATGGGCAACTTTCAAGATATCAAGCACTTCCTCCTCTCTCACACATCTATGAATAATAAGATCAAGTCTTGTGTAGAAGAGGTCTCCCTAAATCGAGGAATAGGAAGCACTTTTATGAATGATTTTCCACCTCTCTTAAGTGGATAGGTGAGGTGGTGTTTTACCTGTGACTAAATAATTAGCTATATCAGCAAACCATGGAGAATTTTATGAAACAACAAAAAGATGTCCATCAGGAAATGAGTCATCTACATGAATTATTTCACTAGGATTATTTAATCTAGAAAGATAATCAGCTACAACATTTGATTTTCCCAACATATCAATTATAGTAACATTAAATTCATGTAGTAAAAGTAACCATCTAGTCACCCTATCGCTAATCAAAGGTTTGTTCATTAAATATTTTATGACAAAATGATCTGTATGTATAAGTAATTCATAACCCGTAATGTAGTGCTTGAATTATTAATAATAAATATCATTGCTAGAAACTCTTTCTCAGTTACTTTATAATTCAATTCAGCAGGTGACAAGTTTTTACTAATGAAGTAGATGGCATAGGGTTGTTGGTTTTCTTCTTGTCCTAAGGTTGCACCAATAGCATTGTTTGAGGCACATGAGGAAATATGGAATAGAAGGGACCAATTAGGCCCCCTCAAGACTGGTGCCTGTAATATTTTTTCCTTCAAATCCTCAAAAGCTTGTTGGCAAGCCTTAGTCTAGGAGAAATCGCTATCCTTAGCTAATAATCGAAGAAGAGGGGTAGTTATCCTAGAAAAAATTCAATGAATCTTCAGTAATAGCCCGCATGTCCAAGGAATCCTCTGAGTTCTCCTTATGTTTTAGGTGCAGGAAAACGTGTAATAACTTTTATTTTGGCCTAATCTACCTGGATACCCTTATCAAAGATAATATGGCCAAGAACCACGCCTGCTTTGCACATCAATCTACACTTCTTATCACTCAAAGCGAGGCTATATTATTGACATCGATGAAGTACTTTTTCCAAATTTAAGGGCTTCGTGAAAATAATTACAAAATACTGAAAAATCATCCATGCAAGCCTCTACACAATCAAGGTCAACCAAAATAGCCAAGACTGCCCTTTGTAAGGTAGTTGGAGCATTAAAAGTCCTAAAGGAAGCACTTAATAAGCGAATGTTCCCCGTGGACAAGTAAAAGTGGTCTTGTCCTGATCCTCAGGCGTGATTTGTATTTGGTTATAACCATTGAAGCCATCTAAAAATGGGAACTACTTTTTGTTGGCAAGGGTATCTAACACCTGATCGGTGAATGGAAGAGGAAAGTAATCTTTGAGAGTGGCTTTGTTTAATTCTCTATAATCAATACAAATTCGCCATCTCCCGTCTTTTTTGGAACTATCACCAATGAGGAGACCCACTAACTATCAGATATAGGAGAGATAAAACCAACATCTAAGAGTTTTTGTAATTCTTCTTTGACGATCTCTCTTAGTGCAGGATTCATACGCCTTTGGGATTATCGAACAGGTCGGGCCCCTTCCTAAATATAAATGTGGTGAGTACAAGTTTCAGGAGGGATGCCTTTCATATCCTTGTAATTGCATACAAATGCACCAAGGTGGTCTCACAACAAGCTCACAAACTGCTCTTGTTGGGATGAGTCTAGGTCTGAGCTAATATATAAAGATTTGCCTGGACTAATCTCAACAAGAGTGGTATCAGAATCGAGAATACTAGTGGAGGCTACTAAACTCTGTAGTGGTAAAGTTTGGGGATCATAACTTTCCTGAAAAATTGGGCTAAAAATATCATGAAACAATTCAAAATTTCGCATTATGCCCAGGTTATTCAAGAAATCATGAATCACACCCTCCTCGGTTGACTTTGTATATTGATGAATCAAAGAAACATATCAAGTCTCTTCATCACTACTATCATAGTCCAGCCACAAGGTATCTCGCAGCTCCTGGATAGATCTGATGGGTGGGTATAAGGTGACCTTTTTCCTAGCATATCCATGGGACATATACATATCACCTGAGCGACATCCTATATAAGCATCTGATGTAGCAAGCCATGGTCGTCCTAAATTCAATGGGTGTCCCCCAATAGCATTCTTTGGCTGTAGCACAATAAAATTTGCGAGATACTCCCATGAATCAATCGAGACAACCACATCATCCAACACACCATCTAGCTTGATTTTAGATCTATCATCATAGTCATTATTAGTAATATTATTGCAATGCTTGTTATGGGTTGATGTGTATTGGCATTTACTAATTTAATTTATATGATTGCACTAACTATTATTATTATTATCGTCATCATCGTTATTAGTACTATTATTGTGTCTGCGTTCCAACTTAGTATGGAAGAGATGTTATAATGTCCCCTCCTGTTATGTTATGTTATCTAAACATTTTGACTCCATCAAATACATAAAAATAAAAATAAAACAAAATAATAATAATAATAAATTAAAAACACCCACGGGGCGTAGAATAGACGGTGATGGGTGTACTGTTAAGCCACTCTGTGATGTGAAGGTCACTAGTTCGAAACCCCATGGGCAAATGTCTAGTCATGTTAAGGGTTGGTGTGGCCCGGGGCGGGTGCGATCCTAGGGAGATTTTGACGGCTTAGATGCCTCTGGGTCGCAGTTTCTCAAGTCACAATTCGAGCCTGATGAACTCAGACCACTTGAAAAAAATAAAAATATATATATATATATATATATTAAAAACAAAAATAAAATTAAAAGATATATAGAACCAGTCTGGATATTAATTCCAGATCTATAAAATGCTAAGAGGGATCAAATTTATCGAGAGGCAAACCTTTCCTCGAGTTTTGCACTCAAAAAAAGTATGTTTGCACATCGAGGGATTTGATCCCTCTCGACGCTTAATAGATCCATAGTTAAAATGGATCTACGATGGTTATATAGTTTAAGGGGTAAGATCAACCGATTGCCACTAATATTGTTAGGTATTAGCTAATTATATGTGATTGAATTTTAACTCTCCTGGGTTATTGTTGGGTGTCGGAATTGCAATTTAATTTAATTCCTTCAACACTTAATTTGTCAAACCAGGGCTACGTAAGCTTCGAGGCATAACACAGGAAATGCCAAAGATTTTGGATTTAATCATGCAAATCCTACTTCTATTCCAATAATTGAATTAGAAAGAATCAGAAAGAATAAATTACAAGGAAAACCTTCCAATCCTTATTTGTTCTTGCCAACAAAATGACACCACTCCGCTCTAGGTATTGGATTCACTCAAAAGCATTAACCAAAAACTTTGCTGAAAAAAATAAAGCATGTCATTCAATCAAAACTCAAGAAAAATTTAAAAAGCAAAGATATGTTCTTGCAGCTAAATCCCAGTGTCAAGAAACATAGGGAAATTATGTTCTGTCGTATTCTTAATTTTGCTTCCAATACCGGAGAGATCTTATTCCTGTACTTGGACAATCTAATTCCTATACCAAAACAAATCTATTCATGTACCAGAACAGATTTGTTCCTATACCAAAACACTTTGTTCCTGTACTAGAACAAATTTGTTCCTGTACTAGAATAAATCTACACTTGACTTCCTTAATTCATAAATCAATACACTATGTTCATCAAGCATGAAATTGACAAATGTAGAAGGAAACCTTAACTTGAGCAACAACGAAATAAAGCCCAAATCAAATGCAAACTTTTAGTTCAAAAAGATAAAGTGCGAAGATTCATGGCAATTCTATCAGCTTAATAAACGATAAATTCTTGCGTTGAAATAGAGAATCACTACTTAAAAGATCCCAAACTCAAACCATCATTGAGTGTTTATCACAGTGTGGCATATGCTCTACATATGAATGAATTTAGTATAATCATATAAAAACCTTTATCTCTCGGTCCTAAATTCGAGAAACAACATCAATGATTCAAGTACTTAAAGCGTTGACTCAGGATCATTCATTAAGGAAAAGGATATCATTTGATCATAAGATAATATACAGAGAGATCAATACCATCACACGGTTACAATTTGTATTTCAATCGAAGTGTGCTAGCTGCAAAAGAAATAAATCTTTGAACAAAAAATAAATCATTGAGTCATGCAACCCTCACTGTCATTCAAAAACGATTCAAGAAATATTTCTCAGAAGAAAAGGACATATTGTGATGCTCCAACAAATAAATGAAAATACTTAAACTAAAATGCAACACACTTAACGCACACAAAAATCCCTCGGATATGAGATCACGAAGTGAAAGAAAGATACCCACAAGAGTTTTACCAAACCTGCACGCTCAACACGAAGAAAATAACCTTCTAACCAATCATTCACATACCTAATGCACACAACGATAAATTGGGGAGAACGAGTTGGGTTGGTTGGGCCCTAGCCAACCAACTCATTTCCCTCTCAAGAAAGCTCTAAGATTATATGAGCAAGGTTGCCATTACAAGAAATAACATGAACAATAGATAAAAACCGACATTAACTCATTTTATTGAGAAAATCAAAAGTCTCTACTAATATACATGACAAAACAATGGATCGAGCCCCAGAGGGTTATGGCGATACAAATCTCAAAATTACAACAAAATTCCAAAGTCTTTCACAGTATCACTAACCTATCCTATTACAGAACCCTAATTTATACATGTTATATCGACTTTTGGTCGTAGTGAATTAACTCAGCAGGAAACATAGCAACTGATGACCGACCTCCATCTTTAGCATACTCATAACACTCCAAGCTCTATACAGGAAATGAAGCAAATCTTCAACAATAGGTGCGCACCATTCCCTATTGACAACTATGATACATTTGGAGGCAATCTACATTGAACCGGTCGGTTGTCCAAGTCTGGTGCAGGAACCGTGATGAGTACTGGAATATCGGAATCCTGCACCAAGCACTTTGACTTCAATTAATGACAAGTACTTATCAAGCCTCAAGGAAATCTAAATTAATGAGTTATATGGAAATCTAAACCTATTTAAATGTAATCCACATCCAAGAAAATCATTAAAAGGAACCAGGAATCATATGTAAAAGGTTTAATTCAAGTTCTAAAACAGAGGTTAAGGTAGAATAATTTAGGGTAAGGGTAGGGTAAAACAAGGCAATTTCGACAGCCAACATCCTCCCAACCTCATTTTGTTGTGTGTCCTCACACAACCACTAACCTCTCCAAAAATAAAAAATAGAAATCCCTTTCTTCACTTTTGAATCTGGATGTTGATCCCTGATCCTTTTGCTTTCACTTTCGTGACTCGAGCTTTCTTCATGCGCTTGACCAATTTCCTCATACAAATTTTCAAGTTGGTCACATGGAACATCCATTTTTCACTTGTCTTTTCCATTCAGACATTGTCTCTATTAACTCTCCATTCTTGCCCTTTAATGCAGTGTTCTGCTCTAATATACATCTATTTAAAACCTCTAGTTCATACACATGTTGCTTCAACTCTTGGATTTGACACATTTGCTCACCAGGGATAGAATCCTTATCTTCTTCCTCTTCCTACAATGTTACTTCTTCAGCCACTGATGCATGAGGAACATCATCGTTCTCTTCTCCCTTCTCCAGCTCCCGTGTTTCCAGACCCAAAGGAATATTGTCCTCATGTTTCTCTTTTGTCGCCTCATGCCCCATCTCCTGTCCATGAGTCACCTTTTGCTTTTTAGATTTATTAATCAAAAACGTCAGAGGAATATCATCCACTTCTTCATTATATCCTGGAATAAAAATTGAAGCACCCATAGCTACTACATTTTCCAACATTGAAAGGTTATTCTGCGCTGACAAATTCTCTGCAAGGGTTTCCATAGGAGGGTTCTTTGGAGAGGCAGACCCCTTTTGAGAAGGCTCATAGTCTTCAATTACCTCAACTATATTAGTCGGCATAAGTGGATTTTTACTTGAAGAAGCTTGGTATCCCTTTAGCAAACCCTATGTAAACGTTCGAGAAGGTCCCGACTTTTCAACATTACTTTGTTCATCCTTTTTTTATTTCTGCTTCTTGGGCTGGGGTTTACCAATCTTCAGTTTTCCACCCTTGTTGCCTCTTAATGATGACTGTTTCTTTTCCTGTCGTTGGGTAACCCTCATTTTAACAATCCATTTACTCCCTTTCTCTGGCTAACTCTTAATGTGAGATCTTTTTACAGTGCCTTCACTTTGGAACAATTTCAATAACTCTTCCCATGCAGTTCCTTTACTTTCTAATTCTTTCTTAACCGTGATTTTAATTAAACCATAATGACAAAGCCTGAAGCCTATTTGATCTTTTCGACTTTTTTGTACACGCTTGGATATTTTATCCAGACTCTTCAACTTAAAGTAGGGAAAATTGATTAGCTTACATGATTCAAAATGCATCATGAGCTAAATGTGATATAGGTAAGTCAAGGAGTACCTTCCTTTGCAGGTAAGGAATTTTTTAAGGATATACAACAGGTGTCACCACTTCTCAATCACCGCACTCCTCTGTACTCCAATCTTCCAATCCACTACGTAGTCATTTTCAATTAAAAATCTTCGTCATGCAACCTTCTATACCTCACCTTTTTTGAACCATTTCTCCCCTATAGTCGATAGCTTTATGGCTTGAGCGATAGAGCGTTCTATCACCTGAAACTGCAGAGAGCCCATAATGGCCATCTTCCCATCAAAGATTTATGCAAATTATTGAGCCACGGTGGAATCATAGCCATTGAATTTAAATAAGAAGGGAAGAAAACCAGTTTCCTGCAACATAGTCATGCTACCCTCATATTCCACTATCCCTTCCAATTCTTTCATAGACCAGGGCTCGATTCGAATTGGTGCCATAATTCTCAAGGATTATGCCTACTCACAGTCCCCTAATTTGTCCGAAATTTCAACTAGAGAATTCCAAAGAAACCCCTCACATCATATAATCTCTAAGATTTGGAGAGTGCACGCTAAATGTCTTGATAACCCACGATCTCTACATCCATTGATGACTCGAACTGCATGCATCAGCTACTCAACTCACGATCTAACAACATCCCATCCAACTTACACCATCTATTAAAATAATTTCCATCTTGTCGGTATAAAAATTCGGTTGGGTAAGTCGTGGATTCAACACAATTTCCAAGGAAAGCAAATAATGATGATTAGAGGTGGTGGTTGTAATGGTGAGGCTTTCAAGAAATGAATAAACAATTCACACATGGTGAAGGCAAAATCATTTAAAAGGTAACAAGGCTCGGATATTATTAGCATGTAGTGAAATGACCTTTACACATGCACCTAACCCTTATCATGACTTTAATTGGAAATGGCAATGCTTGTTATAGTAAGGTTATATAGAACTATATTATTCCTGCACTTTAAACAATCATTCCTTTTAGGCTGTGGCAGACATAAATACGAAGGTCATTGCTTTCACAAATGACCATCATATATCAAATAAAAAGTTGGATTCAATTTAATGATGCTTTGTCATCACAACAGAATTCTCGCACTGCAACATGGTTCTTACACTCAAATGAGGCTTCCTGTACTGGAATACTGGTATCCCTGCACTAGAATGTTGTAGTTCATATACAGTGATTCTTGTACTGCATAAGAGGATTCTTGCACTTGTTAAAAAAATAAAAAAATCTATTTTTAATCAAATCGTCTATGTTACAAACATGCTAGATTTACAAATGAACTGCTGAATTAACGAAGTTTTCTTTATCGTTAGTTTTAGGTGTCATTGTGTTTCTTGATGTCATCAAATAAGGTCTTCAGAGATTTATCAGATCCTGCAAAAATACGTGAGGGAAAAAGATAAGCGGGACATGGGTATTTAGAAAAGGAAGGAAGATCATTAGGGACACTTATAATAAGGTAAATCAACTACGGGGTATATAATAAAAAGGGAATAGGAAAACAACTTTTTGGGATAAGAGGCGAAATAGAAATCGGGACAAGAAATTTTATGAAGAATAGGAGGGACATTCCAATCTAAGAAATAAAATAAGAATTAGAGGGGAAATTTAAGAAAAAGGGATGAGAAGAAAGACAGAGTATTTACCTCAGACAACAAATGTCTCTACCAAATAATGGCGTATCCCTAATCAATTAGATGAAGCGGGAGTTTATGCCACTTGCACGAGATTTGTCATGCCAGTTGCCCTAAACTTTGGTAAGGGCTTGGTTTCTTTCGGTCATTATGTTGCTACCATAAAACCTCATGAAAGTCTGCTTCTTCTCAGCGACAATCAACCATTTATTATAATCAAGTAACATCCCATTTTATTCAAAAAACTAATCTACCTACCAGCATGCTGGTTTTCAAGCAGACTCTTCCATGATTGCGTCAGCAAGCTGATTTTCACAATCACGTGTTTGATTATTTATTTATTTATTAATTTCTGATTTTTTTTTTGTCGGAAAAGAGCAAATCAAACTCATAGTAGGTTGGTATCACCACCTACCATCTTCAATCACACCTACCATCTTCAATTATGATTGATTCTACACTTGTTGTATGAAATTTTCCTTAGTGGTGGGTTGAAAATATATTTTAAGTCTATGCCCATTCACAAAGAAAATTGATTCTTGTCCATCAATGGTCCTAATTTCCACCACTCCATTTTCAAAGACTTTGGCTACTTCATATAGCCCCATCCAATGTGTACAAAGTTTCCCCTTAAAATGTTTAAACTTGGAATCATGAAGGAGTACCTAGTTACCTGGTTGGAACTGCCTCTTTTTAATCAACCTGTCATGTCATTTTCTACGTTGTTGGTGCATTAGTATATTCTATTGGACATCATCTCTCTTGATTTCATCAAGTTCATTCAACTGCAAGAGACATTGTTGTTGTGTTTCCGAGAGATCCAATCCCAACTGGACTGTAGTCCTAAAGGTTTAATCTATATTTTGATTGAAAACAAGACTCACATCCCATACACCAACTCATAAGGTGTGTGACCTGTACTATTTCTCCAGGTACTTCTATAAGCCCACAATGCCTTTAGTAATATGTTTGCCCAATCTTTATTATGAAGATTCATTGTTTTGGTAATGGATTTGATCACTTTATTAGTAGATTCTGCCTAGCCATTTTCCTGTGGATGGTACGTTGTTGATTTCCTATGCCAAATCTTGTATTGATCTATAATACCTTTCACCAAATTAGAAACAAACTGAGGCCCATTGCAAGTGACAATTTCTCTTGGAACACCAAATCTAAAAGAAAATATAAAAAAAAATCGACAACAACTCATTTAGTAGCAAAAGGAATAACTCTAGATTCAACTCATTTTGTTACAAAATATGTGCAAACCAAGATATGTTTTTTGTTTAAAGATGTTGGAGCTATAACTCCTACAAAACCAATGGCCCGTTTTTCAAAGGATTATATCATAACTTGAGGACAAAAAGGCATTTCATTGGCCTGATCAAGTTGGCACATTCGCTAACAACTATCACAATGCTTAACATATTGTTTGGCATCCCTAAACAAGGAGGGCCAAAAGTAGTCAGCTCGAATAATTTTATATGTTGTTCTTTTATCAGCAAAATGCCCCCCACAAGGTTCATTATGGGCAACTTTCAAGATATCAAGCACTTCCTCCTCTCTCACACATCTATGAATAATAAGATCAAGTCTTGTGTAGAAGAGGTCTCCCTAAATCGAGGAATAGGAAGCACTTTTATGAATGATTTTCCACCTCTCTTAAGTGGATAGGTGAGGTGGTGTTTTACCTGTGACTAAATAATTAGCTATATCAGCAAACCATGGAGAATTTTATGAAACAACAAAAAGATGTTCATCAGGAAATGAGTCATCTACATGAATTATTTCACTAGGATTATTTAATCTAGAAAGATAATCAGCTACAACATTTGATTTTCCCAACATATCAATTATAGTAACATTAAATTCATGTAGTAAAAGTAACCATCTAGTCACCCTATCGCTAATCAAAGGTTTGTTCATTAAATATTTTATGACAAAATGATCTGTATGTATAAGTAATTCATAACCCGTAATGTAGTGCTTGAATTATTAATAATAAATATCATTGCTAGAAACTCTTTCTCAGTTACTTTATAATTCAATTCAACAGGTGACAAGTTTTTACTAATGAAGTAGATGGCATAGGGTTGTTGGTTTTCTTCTTGTCCTAAGGTTGCACCAATAGCATTGTTTGAGGCACATGAGGAAATATGGAATAGAAGGGACCAATTAGGCCCCCTCAAGACTGGTGCCTGTAATATTTTTTCCTTCAAATCCTCAAAAGCTTGGTGGCAAGCCTTAGTCCAGGAGAAATCGCTATCCTTAGCTAATAATCGAAGAAGAGGGGTAGTTATCCTAGAAAAAATTCAATGAATCTTCAGTAATAGCCCGCATGTCCAAGGAATCCTCTGAGTTCTCCTTATGTTTTAGGTGCAGGAAAACGTGTAATAACTTTTATTTTGGCCTAATCTACCTGGATACCCTTATCAAAGATAATATGGCCAAGAACCACGCCTGCTTTGCACATCAATCTACACTTCTTATCACTCAAAGCGAGGCTATATTATTGACATCGATGAAGTACTTTTTCCAAATTTAAGGGCTTCGTGAAAATAATTACAAAATACTGAAAAATCATCCATGCAAGCCTCTACATAATCAAGGTCAACCAAAATAGCCAAGATTCCCCTTTGTAAGGTAGTTGGAGCATTAAAAGTCCTAAAGGAAGCACTTAATAAGCGAATGTTCCCCGTGGACAAGTAAAAGTGGTCTTGTCCTGATCCTCAGGCGTGATTTGTATTTGGTTATAACCATTGAAGCCGTCTAAAAATGGGAATTACTTTTTGTTGGCAAGGGTATCTAACACCTGATCAGTGAATGGAAGAGGAAAGTAATCTTTGAGAGTGGCTTTGTTTAATTCTCTATAATCAATACAAATTCGCCATCTCCCGTCTTTTTTGGAACTATCACCAATGAGGAGACCCACTAACTATCAGATATAGGAGAGATAAAACCAACATCTAAGAGTTTTTGTAATTCTTCTTTAACGATCTCTCTTAGTGCAGGATTCATACGCCTTTGGGATTATCGAACAGGTCGGGCCCCTTCCTAAATATAAATGTGATGAGTACAAGTTTCAGGAGGGATGCCTTTCATATCCTTGTAATTCCATACAAATGCACCAAGGTGGTCTCACAACAAGCTCACAAACTGCTCTTGTTGGGATGAGTCTAGGTCTGAGCTAATATATAAAGATTTGCCTGGACTAATCTCAACAAGAGTGGTATCAGAATCGAGAATACTAGTGGAGGCTACTAAACTCTGTAGTGGTAAAGTTTGGGGATCATAACTTTCCTGAAAAATTGGGCTAAAAATATCATGAAACAATTCAAAATTTCGCATTATGCCCAGGTTATTCAAGAAATCATGAATCACACCCTCCTCGGTTGACTTTGTATATTGATGAATCAAAGAAACATATCAAGTCTCTTCATCACTACTATCATAGTCCAGCCACAAGGTATCTCGCAGCTCCTGGATAGATCTGATGGGTGGGTATAAGGTGACCTTTTTCCTAGCATATCCATGGGACATATACATATCACCTGAGCGACATCCTATATAAGCATCTGATGTAGCAAGCCATGGTCGTCCTAAATTCAAAGGGTGTCCCCCAATAGCATTCTTTGGCTGTAGCACAATAAAATTTGCGAGATACTCCCATGAATCGATCGAGACAACCACATCATCCAACACACCATCTAGCTTGATTTTAGATCTATCAGCAAGTTCAAGAACAGTAGGGGTATGACAGACATGGGTCAACCAGTGTTATTCCATGGTATGCCTAGTCATAACATTGATGGCTACTCCAAGGTCTATCAATACGTTGGGGCCAAGGACATCACCTATCTAAACGGAAACAAATGGCTTTCCAGGATCGATATATTTTTCCATTTGAACACATCCTATCATTAACTCAGTTGCTCTTCCAACAAACTAGATAGTGCGAGGCTCAACTCTCTTCCTCCTTGGTTTTTTAAGAAATATCTCCTTAATGATTTTACTATAGATGGGGATCCCTTTAATAACTTGAAGCAAAGGGACCTTTATACAAAGATTTCTAAGCTCAGATGCCAAGTTATACTCAGGAGTGGGGTCATCTTTCTCCATAACCAGTCTCTCTGGAAAGGGAGGTTGGTTTGAAGAAGAAGGTAAGGACTCTGAGTATGTGGTAACAGGTTGAATGGTGGCATCTTTACTCGAATGATTAAGGGTTTCCTCCTCACTTTTATCTGCAGTGGTCACCATAGGTTGTTTTTGCTTTTGTTTTTTGTTTTTTGTTTTTTGTTTTTTGTTTTTTGTTTTTTGTTTTTTCTAAATTTACTACCCTTCCCGATCTCATCTAAAGGTCATTAACCCCAACTACCATGGTCTGATAAACAAGGAAAGGAATCGGTCCAATAGAATGAATCATTTTCACTGTGTTGTTATTTGGGTTTGGTACTGGTTGTGCACGCAATTGAGGTGGTCGAAAGGGTGATGGTAATGGTAATGATAGCATAGACTGAGTCTGCTGAGGCAAGGTTGTTGGTAATGTAGGTTGTGTCATGGGATAAGGTGCATAGGTTGTAGGATATGATTATGTAGGTGTGGTATAGGAATAATGAGAGTGTGGTGGCCTCCTCCATCCTTGTTTCCAAGGAGGAGGAGATTGTTCATACTGAAAAATGATACCCATGCTTCCAAGGTTGAGGGAAATTTATATTTTGATAGGAATATTGTGGTGCATTATATCCAGAAAGATATAGTGCATGTTCAGGAATCATACTTGTACCTACCTAAGGCCATGATTTTCGTGCTCCAATAGCATGCAATGGCTCAGGATCTTGATGCTCTCCTTCAAATGTTGCTTTCAATCCCGTTATAGAAGGGCATTCTTCGGTAAGATGTTTTGCTATAGATATCACACAATTATTAACACTCTTAACATCCGTAGGACATTCACGTAAAAGATGCTTTTTCTACATTTCAGACAATAAATGGACAATGTCTCTTGTTCTTTTACTAATTTTTGCTAAATTTTTAAAGAATCTATCTATTTATTAACAATATTCATAATGTTAGTTTTCATATTATCCATTTTATTTTCCAACCCAATAATCATAGCATCTGTAGATCCAAATCTGTTATTTCTAGAATTACTTTGGATTCCTTTACCACATCTAGATTGATTCTATGAGAACTTCCTGCACAAGTCACAAATTTGATCAAAAGACTTTTGACAATATCTCCTTGTCCTAACAAGTTCAAATTGTTTCTAGCATCATCAACAAGTCCTCGCAAAAACAAGGTTCTTATAGTACTTAGATCAAATTTATGTTTCAACCTTTGAAGGATATATACAAATATTTCTAAATGATCTTCCAAGATCTCATCTTCACCTTGTGCAATAGTGCAAATGTCATCCTACATTTCTCTCATCTTACAAAATTCTTGATATTTAGTTAAAAACACTCTCTTCATTTGTTCCCAAGAATCTATAGTATTCCCTCCTAGTCCCATGAACTCGCGTAAAGCTGAATCCTTGAGAGTTGCAGGGAAAAGTTTTAGATTTTGGGCATCTGAAGAACAATCATAACTCCTACACATTATATCAAATTCAAATATAAAACAATATGGATCTTCATGCACTTTACAATGGAAATGGGGAAGAACAGATGGTGGAATATTCTTCATTTTAACTATTGCATGTAGATCCACAATCGAAAACCCGAAGGTAGTATGATCTTCCATTGGCTGATTCTCACCAGTCTCCTTAGCATGATCTTCATGATCTGTCATTTTCCTTCCTCCAATAAGGCCACTCTAAACAAAATGTGAAGGTTGACTATGGCTCAAATTGATCATTTGGGCCCAAGTAGTCTCCTTCTTCCCTCCCTCCAATTGTGAATGTAACAACCCTGGTGAAAATTCCATGTAAAAATATATAAGGCCACGATGATGGGACACATATTCCAAGTTGAATGGTGGGGGAAATATCCTAGTGGGTGTTGATTTAGTTTCTTATGGCTAAGGAAATTGGCAAAGGTAATGGCAAAGGCTTTGGAAAATTATGAGACATTTATTGGCATTTTATTTATGAAAATAATGGAAATTAGGAGAAAAAAGAGGTGAAAGGTCATAGGTTGCATGTGAGGAGGAAAATGAAGAAAATAGAGGCCTCATTAATAAAAAGGCTTTTGAGGATCAGTGGGCAAGCTTGGTCAATGAAGACTTGATCAGTGCAATTCTGGAGCTCTCTCATTATTCTTTCTCTCTCTCATACTCTTGGATACTTAGAGTTTTATTGGAGCACTCTTGGAGGGTGTGGCATACTTGGAGTTTTGGAGCAAGAAGGCAAAGGAAAACCAGGAAAGTGCAAGAGGGCATCGATATCAGCAACTACAATGGGTTTTTCTTGTAGGTATCGAGTTGAATGTATGTTTTACTCGCTAGTTCTGGCATATGCATGTGGATTTTTGGTTGTGATCTATCATTGGTATGGAGGATGGGCGGTATTGAAAGTGGATTGCCTATCCTTGCCATTTCCTAGATAACCATGGTGATTGTGAATTTATTTTCATTGTTTGTTTTTCGTTGGTTCTCATGTTTCCTTAGCTTGGGTTGAGTTATTAGTTCCTGGAAGCCTTGGTTGGACAAATGCTTTGGAAGCCTTGTAACAACTTGGGTTGAGTTATTAGTCCCGTAGCCTTGGTTGGACAAACGCTCTGGAAGCCCTATAACAACTTGGGTTGAGTTACTAGTCCTGGAAGCCTTGGTTGGACAAACACTCTAGAAGCCCTTGTTGGGTTGATTTACTAGTCCTGGAAGCCCTTGTTGGACAAATGCTCTGGAAGCCTAGTAAAAGCTATGGGTTGAGTTACTAGTCTTGGAAGCCTTGGTTGGACAAACACTTTGGAGCTCGGTGATAACCGTGGGTTGAGTTACTACTCTTGGGTGCTGGGTTGGAACAAACGCTTTGGAGCCCTGGAAGGCTGGGATGGAGACCAATCTGATGATGGTTTTGCGATGTCCGACCGTGAGGTGGAACCACTGTTTGATGGTTTGAGGTGGATGGTCTTTGGAAGCCCAGGATGAGTTTTGATTGATGTGTTCTATGATATCCCACATTCATTCTTGGAATATGGCACGAGGGTGAATGCATGAAGAGAGATTTGGCTCAACGATTCGACGGTCGGGTGGAACGTGGAAGTCCCATCCCGGGTTTGGATTTTGCATCAATAATGAAAGGTTATTTCTCCTTGTATCTCCATGAGCATTATGATGGATTATATGTGGTTTATACACCTGTGATTTCATTAGTATTTATGTCCCTACTATGCTGGTTATGTATGTATTTTATGACAATAGTTATGTATGGCTCTGATCACGTTCTTACTTGTTATTGAATGATCAATGTATATATGACCCAATGGATGAAATGCTAGCTAATGTGATAAGGAGGCGAGGCTTCATAGTGAATCTCAGATAAGTATGAGACCCCTATGTGTAGATCTATTATTTATGCCTGTAGGTTGCATATTTACTAAGTGTTTGACAAAATGTCTATCATGGTTAGGCTTGGTTAGGTCAATACCTTGATCAAGTTTTGTGTTAGAGGTTTTGTCCTAGTGTCATTTAATGTCTTGGAGAGTCTCATCAAGTTCTAGGCATTGGTTTGGAGACTAGCCTGAAAAATGGCTTAAATCTTGCAGTCTTTGGGATCGAACTAGCTGATAGAGACCGCAGTCTCTCCCTTGTAGGTACTGTGCGAGCAAAAATGGGCTTACAATCGCATGCATGCCTTGTCATGGGAGAGACTCTAGGTTTAATTCATGTAAATGCTAGGCTAACTCATGGATTGGGCACCTGGAGTGGTGGATTAGCTCCCAGGGGTCCTAAAGCACCTGAGGGAGGTATGTGTGTTGTGTTTTCCATCGATTCCATTTCCTTAAGGTTACACAGGAGGTTGAATCATATCATAGTAGCCTCTCATCGCATGTTTACCCCGATTGACTGGTTGCTTGGGTAGATGTGGGAGGAGGGTGTTATAGAGTGGTATCAAAGCGTGGTTGCGCTCTCCTTAGGCTGTGTGTCGATCATGCTTTCATGTTGGTTGCATATGTGTTCCTTATGCATGTAGTCCATGTGCTTGTTGTATTTGCATGGTGTTTATCATGGTTGTAGTGATGTTGCTATGTGAAGGTTGAAGGTGTTGTCGTGGAGTATGTCTTCATGTATGTATGGTGGATTATGCATTATTATGCACATCAGTGTTCACATGTTATCAAATGCACGTGAGGTGTCCATTGTTGTCATGCATGAGGTCATGGTTTGTGTAGTTGATGCGGTCATGCATTGATGACCGAACTCTAGCTAGAATGATGTGAATATGGTTTGGTACTCATGTGTTAAATGTCTATATGCAATTGTCATGCATGCATGGTCTTGGTTACAGTTATGCATGAACAATAGGTCAAATATGCCTTGCGAAGTCATTGTATGCAATTTAGGTCATCATGATGCTATTGGTTGTTATGATGCTAATGTGTTGGTTGAGATAGAACAAGAGATGTAGACTATCAAAGTGAGGTTGCCGCATTAGACTTTGAGGTAAGAGGAGATTCTCATACAACTATTGTATGATTAGCATGCAGGTATGTAAGTTAAGGATTTTTATATGCATTAGGTTTATATACATTAAGTTTATGTACATGTTTTTGATGTTGTGGTTACATACATGATAGATGATAGGGTATATAGTCATATGCACATGTGTCAGATAGTCATGAATGATAGTAGATTGTGGTTGTATGCATTGCCATTTGTGTTTTATGTTAGATAACTTGGTGATCATGTTATATGTTTTTTTGTAAGTGGAGGTAGTACCATTCTTTTCTATTTATGAAAAACAAGGAGACCAGATACATCGTTTTGGTGGCCTCAACCTGCCCCGAAGGGAAACCAGGTTTGTTGGCCACCTAAGTTTGCTGTAAGCATTCTAAAAGCAAAATTTGACAAGTCTTTCCATACTGGCTATATGCACTATACAACTGAAACTACCAATTAAGCTACTATTTTGCATAAAATTGTAAAAAGGATAAGATCAAAAAACCAACAACAGAGCCTCAAGAAAATCTTTCCTTTCTTATTCCAGTGTGCTGGTCCATTTCCATTGGGATATCCATTTGTTACTCCTTGCTCGGGTGCGTGCCTACCATTTGGGATAATAGCTGAGACATCTCTTCCAGTTTATTGTTTTGTTTGATCATAATGACCTGAAAATTTTTCATTTCCTTCTGCAAGTTTGGCATCCCATTGGCGATTTCCGCCATCTCCTTTGCTACCTGTTCCAAGGCCTTTGCCAGGAGGCATTTTAGGACCCAGTAAATATGCAACGATTGCCTGTACACTGTCATCCTTCCCCTTGTATTTTCTGGATCGCTAACCATTTCTGCCCAATCTTCTACCTCCGATTCCGACTGTTCTTCCAGCACACTGGATTCCATATTTTGGATGATACGACGGATATCCTCATCTATTCCTTCCTGGTAAGCTTGAGCCGCCTCCTGAACCACTGTTCGGGTGGACCTTCTCCCTCTACGCTGATTGCCTGGGGCTTCCGTTGGCCTGCCTTCCGGGTTTCTCGCTTAGGACGGCCTCTGCCTCCGCGTCCTCTTCCATGCCCCAGCCGTGCCATCCTTTCTCCTACCCTCTCCTGTAAACAATCATCAATCACAGGTGTCAGTTTTTTGAGGTTTTTCTCGTCGTCTTTGCTTACCAATTTCCCTTTGGTTGTTTCTCAGCTCCTACTGTAATCCCCTTCATTTTTTTGACTCTGACACTGATATCCATTCTCCGGGTACAAAAGGTGAATTAGGCCCTCTGTCATGCAGATCAGATGGTGGGCTAAGGGTCTAATCCTTGAGTCTCCACTACCAAGCCACCCCTCTATTCTTATCGTCGATTTATCTCCTTGGTTTTCCACATTATTCTCAGGCGGTGCTCCCTGTTGCAATTTCCCTTTTCCTCATAATTCCCAACTCGGGACAAATCCAAATGACCCTCACAGTGTATTACAAAGGGACAACCAAACTTCCTCAGGTCCTTTTCATCATCAAGGTCTTCGCAGTCATGAAACCTATCCATTCTACCTATAGTGATAGTTAATAAGAAGACAGAGAATGCAGGATGCACATACCCGAGAACGCAGACCCCTTTGAACGTTCAGCTTGGCTACGCCACGTTCAACTCCTCCTTCAGCACGTCTGCAATACCCTTTCCTTTACCCTCCGCCACCTTCATATAATGTTTCTTCGCCACCCTTCTCGCTCTGCCATCACTGTTGCCACTATTTCTAATCATCTTCACTCCACCTTCCCCACTCCGATTCCTTGAAACTTGTGCTGGCCGATTACTCATTCTATTTGTTGGAAGGGCAGCCTCACTCCGATGGTCACGTCCTGCAATCCTTCCCTTATAATGATCACTCCTGCCATCCTCACCTATCCTGTTCCTCATCCCGACCGAGAGGTGATCATGTTATATGTTGTTGATGAGTATGCTATAGGTTAATTTGTTGTTATTATATGATAGTTAGCATGATGATTAGATCATAAATTGTTGATGAGCATTTTATATGTTAACTGATTATTGCTATATGTTAGTTAGCTTGACGGTTACGGTTATAACATTAATGTCTTGATGTTATATGTATCATGCTAAATAGGATTGGACTATGCAGATGGTTATGGTTGTGATATTTAGGTATGAGTTGACATATTTGTGATGACCTTGCACACGTGGTTGTTCTGCATGAACGATAAATGCTTATGAGTTTATGATGTGAACATGCTACTTAGTTAGTGTTATGGATATCGTGATCTTATTTATGTTTGAGTTGACATGTTGTAAAGTTATATCTTGCTAACTAGATTGATTGTGCAGACAAGGTAACCTCCCTTAAGATACACTAAGGTATGAGTTTGCTTATGTAGTATACTTGGTGCTTCTATCTTGATTATGTTGTCTATTTGATGTTGAGTGTTTGTTGTTGTTATTTTATCTAGTTGATTTATTTAACATGGTATGATTTTAAGTTGTTTGAATGTTTGATGAATTGCATAATACAAGTATGTGTTCTAATGATCTTGTTTTAAGATGATTGTACTAATACATATGTATTGAGACAGTAGATAGGTACTTGAGTGTAGTAGGTGATAGTTGTAGAATTATGTATAATGACTATGAGTTGACTATGGATTATGACATGTTTGTTAGTCTTGGTAAAGGTTGATTTCAATTGATAGATATGGTTGTCTTGGTATTTGGAACATGTGGTTGACATGTGTAAGCAGTTGAAGGAAGCATGATGGTAACAGTTGATGTGTTTATATCACTAACAGTTGGGTGATGTGAGAGTGCATAGTAAGCCTTGAATTGTAGCAAAGTAAAAAGGTAAAAAGAAGGAGTTGGACAAGAATTCCTTTGGCTATGTTTGGAAACCCTAATTCCAAACAAATGAGTGCTTTGCCTACAGGAAGTCTTCTTGACCTTAATCTTGTTTGACATTATGTGGGTACATGTTATATTCATGAACATGTACTTGACAGGTATATTAGTTAGTCTTTAGTTATAGGTGGATATGTCAAAGGATTGGAGTCCCTTGAGAGATGGCGTGGATGTGTTCAGTTGCAAGCAACGTGCTTGGCACAACAAAATGAGGTAACTGGTGTATTGCTATGTTTATTTATGCACTAGAAGTTATGTGTTTATGGCAGTATGATGCAGGGAGTTGCATGGCAAGAGAGGTTGCCATGAGACCTTGAAGGAGGCTCTGGTTGAGTTTCCTTGGGAGCCATGGGGATTGAGTCATGGTGTCTATTATTAGTCTTGTGCCTTTGGTCTTTGGTGATTTTCTTGCACTTGATTTTCACTTTTGTATGTTTATAACATGGCCATGCCACTTTGGCTGTGGTGTCGTATTGTTGTTATTGTTTTTCATGATCCTCCTTGTTTGTTTCATGGCTTGCCTTTTATGTTTTGAGTCTTGGGAATTGGTTGGGAAAGGAGGAAATTTAACGGAGCTCAGGGAGAGATGTGTGGTACCCAATAGGTAATGTAAGACACAGATGAGGCTCAATGCATGAGTAAGCACAACAGAAGGTAAGCTATGACTGTCAATTGGACTGGTTGGGTCCATTGGTGTAAATGGACAGTGGCAGTATAGTCATGAGAAAGGTACCTAGAAAAGGTAAAGTAAATAGATCTGAGGTGTCAGATTCCTTGACTATGATTGGGAACAATTGTTCTCAATATTGTTCATGAATAAAGGAAGTTCTCTTAACCTAGACCTTATGTTATATAGTAATTATGTTATGATCATGATTATGTTGATGTTTATATATGTATACATGTATGTATGTATGTCGTTGTCTGACAGGATGATGATTGTTTTATGTTGATGATTATATATGTATGTATCCATGTATCTATGTTACTGTCTGACAGGTTGTCAGGGATCATTCTTATGGAGGAATGATTGCTTATGTAGGTGAATGACATGAAGAGGTTCTTGGTTTATGAGGAATCAAGTGGAAGAATAGTCGTGATAAATATATGAGGCCAGTATCACATGTTTATGAGTTTATATTATGTGATTATATTATGTCTATGTTATGGACAAGCTATACCAAGGGATACATCAACGAAATGAAAGTAGTGTGGTCTGCGGTATGTTGGAACAAGCATGGATAAGACACCGGAAGCAAGGTTGCTTGGTAGAGGTAGTGTGGTTTCAGATGTGTTGTATTATTGTTGTGCATATGTCATACATGTTTTACATGTTGCATCTATGATGATTGTGCGCACACAGTATTATACATATGTAGTGTGTGTACATGTTGTTTATGTAATATTATGTATAGGGTGTTAATACAGATAGTGTTGTCGTATGAATGTTGCATATTCAGTGTTGGGTATAAATGGTGCTACGTACATGTTGGATATACAGTGTTGTGTACATATTGTACTATGTGCATGATGGATATGCATTGTTGCGTGCATATGGTGCTCTGTGCATGTTGGATATGCAATGTTATGTATAGATGATGCTATGTACATGTTAGATATGCAGTGTTATGTACATATGGTGTTGTGTGCCTATTGTACATGTGGAGTTATGTACATATGGTGTGGTGTGCATGATTGTACAAGTGGTGTTGTGTACATGTTGTACAAGTGGCAAGTGAGCAGGTGGTGTTGTGTACATGTCTTGCATGTGGTGTTGTGTACATGTGGTGTCCCGTGCATGTCATGCGTGTGATACTATGTACATGTGGTGTCACGTTCATGTCGTGCGTGTGATACTATGTACTTGTGGTATTATGTACATGTTGTACAATGGTGCAGTGTACATATGGTGTTGTGTACACGTTGCGCAGGTGGTGTCGTGTAGATGTGATGTTGTGCACACGTTGTGTAGGTGGTGCTTGGTACATGTGGTACTGGTGTATGCGTGGGATTGAGTGCATGTCGTACATGTTGTGTTGCAGGCATGCGGTACTATGTATGTGCATTATGAGGTCATGGTATCATGACATATGCATTCACTGTGTTGCACTCTAGACACGTATTTGTGTTATGTCGTACATCAGGTATATGTGCATGCATTGTGTTATACATCGGATGTAGGTATATGTATTGTATTGTATACATTGGGTGTAGGTGTATGTGTTGCACCTTAGGTGTAGGTGCATGTATTGCATGGAGTTGAATGTCATGTGTGGTCATATGTGTGTGATGCACACTATGCGTATATGCACCTAGTGGAGGAGAAGGCACTGGGTGTTTGTTGGGTGTGGCAATTGATCCGGTGTGTGTACAAAATAAAAAAGACAGAATTAAGGATCGATGAAGGATAAGTATTGGTATTGTATTTCAACTTTATTATTCATATGATTTATGATTCTGGTATATGATGATTACATGTGATCTATGATTCTGGTTTATGATGGTTACATGTGATTTATGATTTTTATCTATGATGGTTATGTTTTGAGCTAACCTTATGTGATGTTTTTACACATGATGCTAGTTTGACTTGTTGTGACAAGAAGTAAACAGGATTTCAAGTGTACCTTATTGAATAGCTACCAATGAGGTATGATTTGAAGTTATTTCAATTTATTTTAAATCTAATGGAAGTTATGTGTTTGGAACAAGAATGCATGAACATGCCCGGTTGAGTGGCCAAAATCAACTGCAAGAATTAGTAGCAACAACAAAGGAACTGAAACTTGCAGCAGTATCTTGGTAAAGCCTTCAGGAGCAGGGCCATTTTGGGACACTAGTACCCAATAGTGTCCATTGATTGCCATGAGCAAGCTATGACTAGTATGATGGTTTTGAGGCATGGATATGCCTTGGTTTTTGTATCTTCCGATGCAAAGAAGCCTTGCCAAGGGATGGACTGCCCGAGATGGGGGTGTCAGCGGAACTTGGAAGGCGAGTGACTGCACGGAAGGGGTGATCGGATTTACCGAGGGACTATGTAACAGAGAAGCGTAAGTCACAAATGGATTTGTTTTGGTAATTAGCATTTCCAGATGGAATCATATGCACATTAGGAGTGCAACCTAAAACAATGAGCTAGTAACTGTTCACTGAGAGGACAAGTGGCGTGGGATTATAGTACTGGACATTGGATGCAAATCTGACTTTGTAGTGGATTCTGGACTTCCTGGGAAAGAGGTGAATCCTGGTATTACCTTGAGGGTGGAGGTGTGAGCCTTTGGATTATCTTGTTGCAGATGCAATCATCATATCTTTTATTGTTGGTTGAGAAAATGTGTACGTGCGTATATTATTGTAAATATTGTATCAAGCCAGATTTCTAAAGCTCCATAGGCAGTGTGGTTATTATTGGTTGAAGCAAATGTGTATGTGTATATTTGGTTATTGTAAATACCGTAATGAGATGTGTTATAAAGCTCAAGTAAATGGTATGTTTGTCATGTTTTAGTAGGTGGCTATTGTAAATACTACAACGAGTTGTGTTATGAAGCTCCATCGGCAGTGTGTTTTGTTGGTTATAGGTGTCATTGAACACCTAAGATAGTGTTCCCCCAAGGGGGAGGGCTTTGTAAAAACCCTGGTGAAAATTCCATGTAAAAATATATAAGGCCACAGTGATGTGACACGTATTCCAAGTTGAATGGTGGCGGAAACATCCTAATGGGTGTTGGTTCATTTTATTATGGCTAAGGAAATTGGCAAAGGCAATGGCATAGGCTTTGGAAAGGCATGAGGCATTTATTGGCATTTTATTTATGAAAATAATGGAAATTAGGAGAAAAAGGAGGTGAAAGGTCACAAGTTGCATGTGAGGAGGAAAATGAAGGAAAATAATGGAAAATGAAGAGAATAGAGACCTCATAATAAAAAGGCTTTTGAGGATCAATGGGTCAACTTGGATAGTGAAGACTTGATCAGTTCAATTCTGTAGCTCTCTCATTATTTTCTCTCTCTCATACTCTTGGATACTTATAGTTTTCTTGGAGCACTCTTGAAGGGTGTGGCATACTTGGAGTTTCAGAGCAAGAAGGCAAAGGAAGAGCAGGAAAGTGCAAGAGGGCATTGGTATCAATAGCTACATCGAGTTTTGCTTGGAGGTATCGAGTTGCATGTATGTTTTCCTCACTAGTTCTGTAATGCATGGCATATGCATGTAGATTTTTTGTTGTGATCTGTCATTGGAATGGAGGATGGTCGGGATTGAAAGTGGATTGCCTAGCTCTGCCATTTCTTGGATAAACATGGTAATTGTGGGTTTATTTTCATTGTTTTTTTTGTTGGTTCTCATGTTTCCTTAGCTTGGGTTGAGTTATTAGTTCCTGGAAGCCTTGGTTGGACAAATGCTCTGGAAGCCCTATAATGTCTTGGGTTGAGTTACTAGTCCCGTAGCCTTGGTTATACAAATGCTCTAGAAGCCATGTAACAACTTGGGTTGAGTTACTAGTCCTGGAAGCCTTGGTTGGACAAACTCTCTCGAAGCCCTTGGTGGCTTGAATTACAAGTCCTGGAAGCCCTGGTTGGACAACTGCTTTGGAAGCCCTGTAAAAGCTATGGGTTGAGTTACTAGTCTTGGGAGACGGGTTGGAACAAATGCTCTAGAGCCCTGGAAGTTTGGGATGGAGACTAATCTGATGATGGTTTTGTGATGTCTGACCATGAGGTGGAATCACTGTTTGATGGGTTGAGGTGGATGGCCTCTGGAAGCCCTCGATAAGTTTTGATTAATGTGCTCTATGAGATCCCACATTCATGCTTGGAATATGGCATGAGGGTGAATGGCTGAAGAGAGATTTGGCTCAGCCATTCTATGGTGGAGTGGAACATGGAAGTCCCATCCCGGGTTTGGATTTTGATTAGTAATGAGAGGTTATTTCTCCTTGTATCTCCATGAGCATTATGATGGATTATATGTGGTTTATATGACTGTGATTTCATTGGTATTTCCGTCCCTACTATGTTGGTTATGTATGTATTTTATGACAATAGTTATGCATGTATCTCATCATGTTCTTACTTGTTATTGAATTATCAATGTATCTATGACCTAATGGATGAAATGGAAGCTAATGTGATAAGCAGACAATGCTTCATAGTGAATCTCATATAATTATGAGACCCTTATGCTTAGATTTGTTATTTACACCTATAGGTTGCATATTTACCAAGTGTTTGACAAAATGTTTGTCATGGTTAGGCTTGATTAGGTCAAGCCCTTGATTAAGTTTTGTGTTAGAGGTTTTGCCTTTGTGTCATTTAATGTCTTGGAGAATCTCATTAAGTTCTAGGCATTTGTTTGGAGAGTAGCCCTGAAAAAGTGGCTTAAATCTCGTAGTCTCTGGCATAGAACTGGCTGATAGAGGGTACAATCTCTCCCTTGTAGGCATTGTGGGAGAAACTATAGGTTTGCAATCGCATGCATGCCTTGTCATGGGAGTGAATCTGGGTTTAATTCATGTAAATTCTAGGCTAACTCAGGGATTGGGCACCTGGAGTGGTGGATCAGCTCCTGGGGGTCCTAAAGCACTTGAGGGAGGTCTGTGTGTTGTGTTGTTCGTCGATTCCATTTCCTTAAGGTTACCTAGGAGGTTGAATCATATCATAGTAACCTCTCGTCGCATCTTTACCCCGGTTGGCCGGTTACTTGGGTAGATGTTGGAGGAGGGTGTTATAGTGAAACTCCTGGACTACTGTTTCCAAAGTCCAGATAAACAATACCTGCATGTTGGGTCCATGTTTGCTTGGACTTTTCTCCTACAATAGAAGGCCCATCGTGAGAATTTTTTTCCAATTGATCATTGTTTCCTTTTCCCTTATTGGGCTCCTGACCCCTACCTCTCCTAGTCATACATTTTAAAACAAATCAACCAAAAATAACAAACGAAACTAGAAGAAAAGCTTGTTGAAACAAACCAAATCAAATGGTGTAGTTAAAAGAAAAAAATATGTCTATAGCACACAAATCAATTCCAATGAAATTCCTTCAAACAATAGAAGCACACTGCGTTGGAAAAAATAAAAGCAGACTTACCTTTATTGTAGAAAAAAATGAAAGTTTTACCAAACTTCTTTCAACGCCTCCCTGACAACGACACCAAAATTTTGGGTGTCGGAATTACAATTTAATTTAGTTCCTTCAACACTTAATTTTTCAAACCAGGGCTACGTAAGCTTCGAGGCATAGCACAGGAAATGCCAAAGATTTTGGATTTAATCTTGCAAATCCTACTATTCCAATCATTGAATCATGCAAAATTAGAAAGAATAAATTACAAGGAAAACCTTCCATTCCTTATTTGTTATTGCCAACAAAATGATACCACTCCACTCTTCATAATGGATTCACTCAAAAGAATTAACCAAAGACTTTGTCAAAAAAATAAAGAATTCCATTCAATCAAAAGTTAAGAAGAATTAGAAAAGCAAAGATACGTTCCTGCAGCTAAATTCTAGTGATGAGAAACAAAGGGAAATTATATTCTACAATATTCTTAATTCTGCTTCAAGTACCAGAGAGATCTTATTCCTGCACTGGGATAATCTTATTCTTGTACTAGAACAAAATTGTTCCTGTACCAGAGCAAGTTTGTTCCCATACCAGAACACTATGTTCATGTACTAGAAAAAATATGTTCTTGTACCAAAATAAATCTACTCTCGACAACCCTTTAGTCCTTAATTCATAAATCAATACACTTGTTCATCAAGCATGAAATTGAAAAATGTAGAAGGAACACATAACTTCAGCAACAACGAAATAAATCCCAAATCAAATGCAAACTTTCAGTTCAAAAAGATAAATTGCGAAGAGTCATGGAAATTCTATCAGTTTAATAAATGGTAAATTCTTGTGTTAAAATAGAGAATCACTACTTAAAAGATCCCAAACTCAAATCATCTTTGAGTGTTTATCACGGCATGGAATATACTCTGCATATGAACGAATTTAGTCTAATCATATAAAAACCTTTATCTATCAGTCCTAAATTCAGGAAACAACGTCAATGATTCTTGTACTCAAAGCGTCGACTCATGGTCATTCATTAAGGCAAAGGATATCATTTGATCATAAGATTATACATAGAGAGATGAATACCATCACACAGTTACAATTTATATTTCAATTAGAGTGTGCACGCTACAAAAGAAATAAATCTTTTAACAAAACTTAAATCATCAGAACTTGCAACCCTGATTGTCATTAAGAAACGATTCAAGAAAACTTTCTCAGAAGAAAAGGACATATTGTGATGCTCCATAAAATAGATGAAAAGGCTTAAACTGAAATGAAACACACTCAACGCACACAAAAATCCCTCAGATATGAGATCACACAGTGAAAGAAAGATAACCACAAGAGTTTTACCAAACCTGCATGCTCAACACGAAGAAAACAACCTTCTAACCAGTCATTCTTGTACTTAATTCACACAACGATAAATTGGGGAGAACGAGCTGAGTTGGTTGGGCCCTAGCGAACTAGCTCATTTCCCTCTTAAGAAAACGCTGACCTTATGTGAGCAAGGTCATCATTACAATAAATAACACGAACAATAGATAAAAATCTGCATTAACTCCTTTTATTGAGAAAATCAAAAGTCTTTACAAGTATAAATGACAAAACAATGGATCCAGCCCTAGAGGGTTATGGCAATACAGATCTCAAAATTACAACAAAATTCCAAAGTCTTCCACAATGTCGCTAACCTATCCTATTACAGAACCCTAATTTATACATGTTCTATCGGCTCTCGGTCGTAGTGAATCAACTCAATAGGAAACACAACAACTGATGACCGAAATCCATCTTTAGCTTACACATAATGCTCCAAGATTTATACAGGAAATGAATCAAATCTTCAACGACATGTGCGTGCCATTCCCTGTTGACAACCATGATACATTTGCAAGCAATCTATATTGAAATGACTGGTTTTCTAAGTTTGGTGCAGGAATCATGGTGAGTACAAGAATATCGGGATCCTGCACCAACCACTTTGACTTCGATTAATGACAAGTACTTATCAAGCCTTAAGGAAATGTAAATTAATGAGTTACATGGAAATATAAACCTATTTAACTTCTTTAACAATTGATAAGCTTATGTAATCCATATCCAAGAAAATTATTAAAAGGAACCAAGAATCATATGTAAAAGGTTTAATTCAAGTTGTAAAATAGAGGTTAAGGTAGAATAATTTAGGGTGAGGGTAGGGTAAAATAAGGCAATTTCGCCAACCAACAGTTATGTGGACTAACATACAATAACTATTTACGTCGAGAGGCATTGTCTAGCCCAATATAGAAGCAATGTCGTAATGTCATATAAACATTTTGACATGGTATTGCATATCCCATGGTATTTGTTATGATGAATCATATTTAAAGGCTTGAGGAAATCCATTATGAAATATAAGAGTACCAATTTAAATCCATCTTAAATTTGGACTTTATCCTTCTCAGGGCTTGGTAGATCCAGATTTAAGATTGATCTAGGCTTGTTTAATAGAAATCTCATCCATAAACATTTATAATCCTCTTGGGGTGTGAATGTGTATGGGGTCTAATAGGTTATCTCAATTGATTGTCACCAATATTGTTGGGCACTTGATGCACTGGTCTATGCTAGAGATTTTACTAGAGATGTTATCTACAAATGTGGGGAAGCGTCTGTTGGGTATCTCATGAGGGTTTCATGAGTGTAAAAAATTACATTATAGGTGTGTCTATTTTGAAACTGAGCTTTTGCAATTGTAATTTAATTAACAATAATTTTTTGGTGGATGTTAGGGATTTAATTTCCATAAAATATTCTGAAATATTTTTATTAGTATACACAAATCAAATGCTAATATTTATTTCCAAAGTAGTTATGTCTTTTTTACCTTTTTATTTAAATTCATTAATTAGGAAAAATGACATATGAACAAGTGTTATATGATAAGTCATGGCATTGGCCTCATTGGCCCATAGTATTGTAACAAAGTTTATTTCAACATCAAGAATCTCCATAAGAAAGTGGAGGTAAATCTCCATGGTTATGAATCTTGTTACTTGTTTTTTTTTTTCAAAGGTATATATCTCTAACTTATATATTAATTCTTTGTATCATCAATACTAATAATAATGATTTTAAATAAAGTTATAATTTAATGTGTTTTTTGTTTTTTTTTTTTTTTTTTTTTTTTTTTTTTTTTTTTTTTTTTTTTTTTTTGTTTTTTTTTAAACAGTTGAGATATATGATGGAGTAAGTGTTTTGATGTTTATTATCTATTGATGATATTGGCATTTACCTGCCATTTAATTTATATGGCTATACTAGTTTTTTTTTTTTTTTTTTACAAGAACAGTTATAGAATTTCATTAACTGCTTGGCTAATGGCCACACAATCAGTTACAAAGGGAGGAGCAATTTTCAGCATGCCTTTCTACCAAATGGGAATTGGCTCTTGCTCTTATCAGCTTCCTCTTTTTACAATTGTTAAAGTGCACTTTTGCTGCTAATTGTCCAAGCTGAAAGATACAAACTAACTAATGTAAAAGAAAGCAGTAAAACATGGCTCTTTACGGGATAGGCGCCCACAGGATTTCCTTATTTTTGAGAATAGTTCCAGCCTCTAAGTGAACTGCCTGGTTTGCCTGAATGTCCGCTGCTTTATTATTTATTCTCAGTACATGAAAATAATTAAAGTGTAGAGACTTTGACATGCTTTTGATCCTTCTAATTAACCTTGCTAGTTACAGATCTGTTGGGTTGGAGTTGGTCGCCACTGCTCTTATGATTACTTGGGAGTCTCCAAAGACATTTGCTTCCCAAATTCCCAGCTCTTTGAGGAAGTTTACACCTTGCAAGAGGGCCAACGCCTCAACTTGTATGCTAGATGTATGGCCTAGACCCCACGCGAAATTGTGTGGAGATGTGATGTCTGGCATATTAATGTGTCCTCCAGCACCAGCCTTCCCTGGATTCCCTTTTGCTGCCCCATCAAAGAATAGGGAGGGAATTGGTTGATTGGACAACTAGTCTTGAAAATATTTCTCATTTTTCCTAATTTGCCAATCTTCGAGAGTTGGAGGAGAGCTTCTTGGCTTGTGAAAATTAAGCTTAAGGACAGATCCCAGATCTCTATCTTGCTAGTTGAGATTTGAGTCATCTCCTACGTCTTCCAGCCACTTATTTAGTTGGCATTTCACTGAATTGGATACTATTCTATGGTCTTGATCTTTGCTCCGGAATATCCTCCTGTTCCTTTCCAACCAAACCTGCCAACTAATGAATTTTGGCAGTGCACTCCAAGCTGTCCTGATAGTTTTGTTTTTTAGTTGTGCACCTGGATACCTAGCCATCCAGCTCGCGAACAAATCTTGAACAGAAGTAGGAAAAATGAAATCATAATTCCAAGGATCTAGCAGCTCCTTCCAAATAGAGATTGTAAAGTTGCATTCAATCATGAGATGTAGGGTAGTTTCTGAGTTTGCCTTGCAAAGAATGCATATGGAAGGTCCATTGAATTCTCTTTTCTGGAGTCTGTCCTCAGTGAGAATTTTTTGGTGACAGAGAATCCAACAGATATGATTTATTTTGGGAATAGAGCGGAAATTCCATATGCCTACTCAAGGGGTAGGGTTGGGAGGCACGTGAGGGCGCTCAAGACACTTAGTGTATCCCTGCGTGACTGAATAGCCTGCCTGATTTTTCCCCCAGCCTCTCACGTCCTTCCTACGTGCGTGGATATGGGCCAGCCCATGTAAAAGAGATATGAGCGCTGACCACTCAGGTTGCAAGGCGTTGGGCACAGGGAGTTGTTTCCAACCCGCCCAGGTATCCTCTGTCCATAGCAAAATGTCCCACAGAGTGTGGACATTTGCTGCAGCAAGTCAATTCTTTAACTCTGTAAAGTCTCCCAATTCTTCCAATGGAGTTCGATCCAGTTTTCTGTCACTCCATAACTGAATTCTCTTGCCATTTCCAGGAATCCAATGCGAGTAGTTTTTTATCATCGGAGAAATTCTGTTAATGAAGGTGCTGAAGTGGGTTCTAAATGTGTTTCTAGGCTGATCCAAACATCTGAGCCTCATTCCTCTAAAATATTTCCTCCACAATGCAATCTGTGCCCAATTTGGATTAGGAGCAATGATTTTCCAAATTAATTTGGCTCCCATAGCTAGATTTTGAGCTCTGAGATCTTTAAAATTCAATCCCCCTTCAAAAATTGATTTAATGACTGTTTCCCAATTGATTAGAGAAAATCTCTTATCATTTTGTTTGCCACCTTTCCAAAAGAAATGCCTGGTTAATTCCTCCATCTTTTTTATGATTCCCACAGGTGCCAGGAGGACAGAGAATTTGAAAATCGGAAGACTGCTGAGAACTGCCTTGATGAGCAATGCTTTGCCAGCGATGTTGAGCCAAGAGGATCCCTAGGATTGCATCTTTGCTTTGAATTTGTCTAGCTGAGGAGCCCAGTATTTGCTTGATGCCCTCTTGTTGAAAATTGGCAGACCAAGATATTTGAATGAGGACCAAGTAGTGGAGGCTGCAAATCCAAGGCATCTAGCTATGGAGTTTGCAGTAGAAGCAGGGATGTTCCAACAATATATTTGGCATTTACCCTTGTTTAACACACTGCCTGAGGTCTTACAGAAGTTGTCTAGAATTGATTTGAATTTAATAGCTGAGTGTGGTGTAGCGGCTCCTAGCAGTAAAGTATCATCAGCAAAGAGGGCATGATTGATGCATTTCACCCCTCTTGCAATACACAGTCCAACAATGTCTTGTTCTTGCTGCTTTTTATTCAAATAGAAACTGAGAACAAAAGCCTGAATAACGAATAGGAGGGGTGAGAGAGGGCACCCCTGCCTCAGCCCTCTAGAGGCTTTGAGAAATTCAGCGGCCCTTCCATTCACCAGAGGGGCAATCCAAGGCTCCGATATACAAGCTTTTATCCACTTTATGAGGTTTTGCCCAAATCCCAATTTATACATTACATCGAACAAAAACCTATGTCTAACACGGTAAAAGGAATTAGCTAGATCTAATTTAATAACCATACCTTTTTCCTTTCGGTGTTGGCTGGAATGGATTGCCTCTTGCACCAGCACAAAGTTGTCCACCAGCTGCCTTCCTTGGATGAATCCCCCTTGATAGTTCAGAATGATTTTAGGGAGAAATCTTTTCAACCTGTTTGCTATCACTTTGGTGATCACTTTGTACCCAATATTACGTAATGAAATTGGATGAAATCTATTGAAGGAGTTTTCCCCTTTTTCCTTAGGGATGAGGGCAAGAAAAGCCAAATTTGTGCAGCCTCCAATCTTCTAACAGTCCTGGGAATTCTGAATCATTTTGAGGAATTCCTTCTTAATTATCTGCCAACAGGTTTGTAAAATTCTCGGTGTGAAACCGTCTGGTCCCGGAGCTTTATCCGGATCCATGGCGAAGAGGGCCTCCTTGGCTTCCTTGTGCATTATTTTGCTTTTTAGGACCTGGTTCATCTTGGGGGTGATGAGGTTAGGGATAGCGTCTAGCAGGCTATCATTTTGCTCAGCTCCTGATTCTTCCTTGTACAACTTCTCAAAATGATCTGAAGCTGCCTTTTTTATGCTTGCAAAGTCCTTCAGAACATTGTTTTCTTCTTTTATTTCAATAATGGAGTTCCTTCCTTTCCTAGATTGATCTTGTTTATGAAATAAATAGGAGTTTCTGTCACCATATTTGAGCCAAAGACTTCTAGACTTGAGCCTCCAGTACTCCTCTTCTGCCAGGCATGCCTTATGGAAGTTTTGCTGAAGCTTGGCCTCCTTTTCCAATTCCTCTTTTGTGATTTCAACTATTTGAAGATGGAGATGTTGGTTTTCCAGTTCTATTTGAGATTTTTTCCTTTCCGCAGCTGGGTTGGGCAGGGTCTTGGCCCAATTTTTTAGCATGGCTTTAACTCTTTTGAGTTTTTCCTCCCACACAGAGAAGGCAGAACCCTTGACTGGGTCTTTCCAGCAATCTCTGACCTTGTCCATAAAGTCTACCTCTTTGATCCAGAGAGAGCTGAACCTGAATGGAATAGGCCCCAGGTCCTTAGGGGGCAGTAGTTCGAAGCTAATAGGCTTGTGATCTGATATGATGCTGTGAAGGATGTGCGATCTAGCTTCTAATCTTAGAAGCACGAAGGAACTTTGCACCAAAAATTTGTCCAGTCTTGCAGCGATGTGTCCCGGGCTAACCTCTTGTTTGTCCACGTGTACTTGCCAGCGGTTGGCTTAATATCTATCAGATCCCAATGCTGCATGAGATCTTCTACTGATTCTCTTGCCGGATCTCTGAAAATACTGCCTCCTCTTTTTTCTGACGAAAGGAGGGTGAGATTGAGATCTCCGACTATGATAATGTTTTCCAAATTTTCCAGATCTACCAAGTTTTTGATGGAGTCCCAACATATTCTCTTTTCACCTGCATTGTTAGGAGCATATACATTGACCAGACTGATAGTTTCCTTAGATTCTAAGTGCTGCAATTTTAACAAAATCCAATGAGTGTTCAGAGACTCAGAGATAAGGGAGAACTTATTTGGATTCCAGAGTGACCCAAGACCTCCTGATGCTCCACGGGCAGAGGTTGCATGCGCTCCGTCTTTTTTCCAAAACTTTCTGCTTGCTTGGAGGAAGGCTAAATCCTCCAGTTTGGTCTCCTGGATGAGAAGGATGTCCGGGGCTTCCAGTCTTATTAGACTATTCATTGCTTCTTCCTTGGCTTTGGAGCCCATTCCCCTACAATTCCAGGAAACTATCTTCATCATTTACTTTTTCTGTGATGAGCTCCTTTTAGCTCTGGGTTTGGATCCTCTTCATCTTCAGGGTTTTTGCTAGGAGTTTCTCTAGCGTTGGCTGGCTGCCCTGGAGCTTGTCTTTGTATGTTTCTTGGTCCCTTTTTTCTTTTGTTAACATTCAGCCTCTTGTAGATCTTCTAAGGGTAGACTGCAAATCCCTTAATTCCCCTTCTTCCTCTGATTCCTCGGACTCTTCGGTTTCGTCCTCCTCTTCTGACATCTTCCCTTTAGATCTCTCTGGTTCGCTTTTAGATTTAGGTGGAGAGACTTCTTTCGAAGTTTCCGTCTCCTGGGTATTCATGATTTCAGATCCAAGGATCTTAAATTTGTTCCCTTGGCTCTCCATGGGTGGATGCTGAGCAGGGCCCATTTGGGGTGCTTTGGAATTAATATTTGCAGTCTTCCTGAAAGAAGTTTTGGGTCTTTTTTCCAGGTTCCATCCTTCTTCCTTCCCTTTTTCCTCTACCCCTTTGGACGGGCAATCTCTAGCGAAGTGTCCGTAGACTTGACACTTCCGGCATTTGAACAGTAGTTGTTCATAGTCCAGCTTCTGAACATGCGTCCAAGGACCTACCCTTATTTTGATGGCTTCTGGTAGTCCGACCTCCAGATCTACCTCCACACAAATTCTGGCACAACCATACTAATCCTTGCTGTTGGCCTTTGTCTATGAATTTCCCAAGAGTGTTTCTGATGTGTTTCAGAGAGTCCCAGTTCCAACAGTGAACCAGGAGATTCGGGAGCCTTACCCATACCGGGACCGTAGAAGGCACATCCACCGCCAGATCGAAGACTGGCATCCATTTATTCAAATACATCCCTTGAGGCCCCATGAAGTAGGGGCCATTTCTGAAAATGAGATCCTTGTCCTCCTTTTCTGAGAATTAAAACAGGAAGTATCCTCTTCCGAGGAAGTAAGATGTTACCTTGTTCTTGATCAGCGGAGCCTAATTTCTAGCAACCTAGTTCTTTGTTGATTTCGGGGAGGGCGAGAGACCTGTAAACTAATCAACCAGGGCGCGATTCACCAGAGATAAAGCTAGTTGAATCGGACCTTCAGGAGGAAGAGTGATCTTGGGGATGTCTTCTAGCCTTTTCATGAACTTGGCGGCTTCCACAGATTTCTTCTTGGGCAGAGAGGCCAGCAAGGATCTGAAGGCCTCAACAACGGAAGGAGGGGAAGGGGAGGAAGGGCCCTGGGGGGGATCTGGCTCCTCCATGGAGATCCAGCAGGTCAAACCCTAGCCGACCGCAGCCAGAAGCTAGAGCCTTCAGCAAACAAACCCTAGTTGACCGCATCCAGCAGCTAGAGCCCTCGACGGACCCTCCCATAGGGATCAGAGGATGCAGGAGCGGGCGCGCGCGCAGTCTTCTAGATCCGCGGGGTGCAGAACTCGCAAGTTGTAGGGCCGAGCGAGTGCGCGCAGCAGCTTAATCTCTTCCCCAAAAATCTTCCCAATCTCTTGGTTTTATGGTTGTTATTAAACATTATAAAAGAATTTGTAGAGCCATTTTCAATATTTTAAGTTGTAGGCTAAAACATTCCAAATTGGCTATACCAGTTATTATTAGCATCGTTGTTGTTATTATTATATAGTTTAAGGGGTCAAATCAATCTATTGCCACCAATATTACTTGGCATATAAATAGTTTTATGTGAACATATTCCAACCCTCCCAGGTTATGCACATTAATATACACCAACTAATTTAATAAGAATGTCATCCACAAACATTATTATCCTCTTTGGCTCTATGCATGTGTATGTGTGGGGGAGGGGTCCAATAGGTGAGCTCAACGAATTGTTACCAATATTGTTCGGCACTTGGTGCATTGTTCTATGCCAAAGAGTTTACTAGATATGTTATCCACAAATGCGGGGGAGTGTCCGTTGGGTCTCTCATGAGGCTTTCCTTGGGGTAAAAATTTACATCATCATCATTATAATATAGTCCAAAGGGTTAGCTCAATCAATTGTTATCAATCTCATTGGGAATTTAGCTAGTTATATGTCAATAGGTTCTAACCCTCCTAGGTTATGTGCACTAGTATACATCAATTAGTTTGATAATAATATCATCCATGAATATGGAGAAGCATCCCTTAGGGTTCCAATGAGGTTCTCCTTGGGAAAATATGTGTGTCTGCAGGCATGCATGTACAAGGATATATATATATATATATATATATACACACACACACACACATGCATAGCCCAAGAAGTTAGCTCAATCAATGTCACCTACATTGTTGAGCATTTGGCTAGTTCTATGTCAACAAGTGCTTAATTCAAATACCTTTTCATGAATCAAATCAATGAATTCAAATAAGTTAACAAAGATATTATCCACAAATATGAGGAAACATTTATTTTGTTTTCCTACAACATTTCCTTCAACAACAACAAAAAATACACATAAAATATGTACATATAATCTATATTTATAAATACTATCCATTACCAATCAATTTCTATCATTTTAAGTGTTATGTATTGCAAACCTTACGGCTACTTTGTTGCAGAGGGAATCTCACTTTGAAATGGTAAGGTTTGACTTTCATAATATAACATTGCTTTGCTTTTATAAGTTGAAGTAGCATAATGGATTTCGTGTGTGGTAGCCCAAAAAAACATTACTATGACGCATTTAATTGTGTATTGTATATTAATCCCATAATCAAATAATTGTTATTAAAAAGAAACTCATTATCTTTATAAAAATATCATTATCTTAAAAATTACAAAATGGCCCAACTTTAAAATTAATCCGAAATAACCAACAAAAAGAAAAAGACTAACAATAAACCAAATTCTCTACGTAAAAGTACACATAAGCACCATTATGCAAATGGATCACATCCCTTAATGTGTCTACCACTATGACAACTCTTCCAACATTTGGAATATAGGTTATGTATAACAAGTGAAGTCTCCTTCTCTACAACATGTGTACCTATGTAAATTTAAACCTATCATAGTATGCAAACCCTTTATCAAATTTTTTTTCATGTATTATTAATATGTATAATGTATTTTATGTCGAAATTTTAAAAATAATAAATAAGTAAATTATAATAATACACTACCAGGCATATAGAGTCCAAAATAAAGCCTAGTATGCATGAGAAATTAAGAATTAAAAAATATTAATACAAAATTGCTTTGTTAGCTTCATTTAAAAATGTCGTGAAGTTATAATTCCATAAAATATGAAATTGAGATAGTTGGCCAAAACATAGTAGCAAGAAGCTATGTAGTAATAAGAGTAATACTCAAACTAAGACAACTCATCCTTAGGAGGTAGTAGCCCCCATCCCTCAAAATCAAGCTTAACATTCAAGATGATAATCTCTTAGCCATCATTTCCTTATTAATGTGTCGTCACTTGATCAAGGTCAAGCTATCAAGCTCTTATGTTTCTCTCGAAGTTCATGAACTAAACAACTCACACAATATTGTGGTTGATAAGATTGACCAAATATAGTAAAGGCATTCATCGAAGGATCCCTATTCATGGTGCAAGGAATCATGTCTTAGCACACAATCAAATGTCATATATGATTTATTCCAACCTACATCTTCTCAAATTGAGCTAAAATTTACAAGTACAAACTAAAGCATATCAATGCACTTTTGTACCAAGAGAACCTCATGTCGAACTTGACTTCCTTAATTAAGCATCAGTTTCTTCATTTCCAAATAAAATTTCAAAATATGAACATCTAAGTTTCCAATATGCTTTAAATTCTATAGACTAATGAAATTTATCACCTAGGAGAGTTGCTTTCGAATAGAACTAGGTAGGAAGGATTTGACAACATAACATGTATACTTGACCCAAGTTGACTAAGCATAATCTCAATATTAAACCACATGCTTGAGAGTTCTCGTCCTTTTAAATATAGAACACATATTGCGAGGATATAATTCTACAAAGACACATAAATCACATCACAATAAAATTAGATTATTTTACTAATAACAAAATGATTTACTTAATGGTTGCCAATAATAGCTTGATGCACAAAGGTTGACGTAGATCTAACATTCTTTGGACTCTATCTTGTTGTCTATAACAAATATGTGGGGGATTACTCTCCACCCAATCGTAAAACTTGCCACTCTAGTTCCCTCATTGGCTAGTCACCCTTGAACCCTCATTCCACTACTATGTCAACTCTTCTTAGCCTTGTCCTCAATTTCCCAAGCAAGAGATATGATTCCTTATATAGATTCCATCCATGATAAATAATGTGATCCCCATGATCCACTTGTCATTGTGAAATTCTTTCTTTATCTTAACTTTTTCCTTGCCCATAAAATTGTGTTATATTTTTAGTGTTTTTCCTTTTATTAGACAAACAATTATTATTGTTGTTGTTGTTTTTACTTTGATGTTTTTTATAATTATTATTTTATTACATATTTAGCAATATGAGATATTACATACTCCCCCTCATTAAGGAACTTAATCCCGGAGTTAAATTTGATTATGTTACCATGCCTTTTTTTAATTATTTTTTCCATGTATCTTCCACATTACACTTTGTTGAACTAGGATAAGGGTCACCAGCCACAACAGGCATTGAAATCTCCTAGGAAGCATAGGCAACAGTCAAACAACTTTTTCCACTTTTGGAACCAGGTTTAAAGCATCTTGGTCTATCAGGGCTCCAGGGCATTAGACCTAGTCATGGTCTATCAGGGCACTAAGGCACTAGATCAAGGCATCTCAATCTATGAGGTCTCCAAGACACTAGACCAACACATCTCAAAATGATGGACCTAAACTCCCTCAGGTACATAACCCTAGGCATCAAATTTCTTCCACCTACGAACAACACTAGTTGTTATTTAAACTTTGGCATCACAACTCCAATATCAAGCACTCAACCTTCTCAAGATGGTCCCTTATAAGAAACACTAACATAACTAGTTGATTGAGATTGTCCCTAAAGCATAAGTAGTTACTTTGTAGATATTATTTCTCATAGGTATGGGTTCCCATGAGATCAACAGATAAACCAACCCTTTTGGCCCATTGATGGATTTCTTATTAATCATCACTTCACAACATGAAACTAATGCACCAGTTATAATCATAATCATCACCTCACGAAAAAAATAATTCACATGCTAAATTTTGCATGTCATTGTGAGAACACAATGTCATTGTTATCACAACATCCTAAATAAGGGGGCACCACATGCTCGTACATGCCATCGTTATCATCTCGTTATAAAAATTACATGCAATTACTACATGTCATCACATCATGAAATATCATCATAATATTATAACACCAACATATCTACATAAAATTCATACATTGCATCCACATAATAACTATAATCACATGTTAACATAACATTATATCATAACATTGTTGAAAGGGGTTCGATCCAATGGTGGAAAGTAAGGAGTATTTCGTCATCAAATAAGGTTCAATTCCCATGTGGGCCTACCCTAAAGCCATACAAGCACGTTAAGGTAGTGATTAAATATGTGGCATCACCCAAAGAGATTATATTAAATGGTTTCATGATTTGTGTGTGCATAAGTGGATCAAAGTTTGCCCCCATGCTCTCATTTAAAAGCCGTTGGGTTTATCTCAGGTGGTTAGGAAGAATGATTGTTATCCTCTCCAGCTAGGTTTAATTCCCACCATTGAATAATGAGCTATGCTATGATGAATAGTTCTTCAAGGACTGAAACATGTATATTCCTCATATGGCATATAAAGATATTTTTCATGGATATATAACATCGTATCATAACATCATAAATATGATAATCATCTGTAACACATATCATGATCCAGGTGGATACTGGTGGCCACCCGCCTATTCCACTTGGACCCCCAACACAGTCTCTTTCAGTTTTTTCGGTTTCCTTAATTGTAGCATAGTTTACTATTTTTGACAGTTTTTTCGGGCCTTGGACTTCTAGAGCCATTTTGAGGCCCTAAATGATGTTTTAAGGGAAAATGGAGAGACCAGAAAACCCAAACTAGCTTGCTTGTTTATTTTCGGCCTTCTCTTTGCGAGCTTTGAAACGAGGTATTATGCTAGCCAAACGAAGATTATATAACAAAGTTACGATCCTAGGAAGTTGATGTACCAATTTACCTAAACGGGGCCCACTTTTTTGGTGCTTCATCTCTTAGTGTTAAGTTTTAGGATGTTTAGGGTTTTCCATTGTTTCTCAATAATAAATAGGCCTTTAAGCCTCATTGTAACACAATTTAGAGGCATGTGGTCGCCACATCTCTTCTCAAAGATAAGTTGCCATCACCTGAGCTAGTTTTATTTCCGTTTTGTTTGTAAACATATTTCAGCATTTGATATTAATGAAATGAAATGTTATTTCTACTGCATCTTTGTATTTATGGTTATATCTATAATTTGTTATGTTCTTGCTCAAATCCGGATCAATGGTATCAGAGCGGTTTGCTCTTTCTCTGTTTTTCTTTGCATCTCCCCAACGAGGTCGGGATATAAGGAGTTAGGGCTCAATTTGGTTGAACCTTTGCAAGATCAGCCTCGCAAATCCCGACGGCCTCCCATAGCGAAAGAAAAGAAAGATGAGGGGGAAGAGATCCTTTCAAAATGTTGCTCGAGGAAGCCCTCGAGCGATAGACGGATGCGATGATGGATAAATTTGCCCAGATCCTTTGACGACTACCCACAGGGGATGCATCTTCATCCAACAGCCACTATGGAGGTGCCATTCCTTTTAAGGTACAAGTTAACTTTAATATTCCCATATTTGAAGGCCTAATAGATGCAGACGCCGTAGATAAATGTTTGAATATGTTGGAAGGATATTTCTCAGCTCATGACTTTTCCAAGTGGGAAAAGATTACTTTTGCACTTCTCAAAGCCGCCCCACACGTCAAGGATTAGTGGGAAACCTACTTTGAACAAAATGACGAGAGTGAACCCTCATTGTTTTTAGCCGCACCCACTTGGGGTTCTTTTCGAGATGCCATCAAGGAACAATATTACCCTGTTGGGAGCTATGAAGATAAATACATAAAGTGGACCACGCTATGACAGGGAAGAGAAAAAGATGTGTCAGACTTCATAAATCTTTCCCATACCCTTTGCACGAAGCTGGGTATCAAGGATACCGAGTGGCATTTGGTGTTCATGTACCGTGATTGTCTACACAAGTGCATCCAGGACAAGATGGAGTTCCTGGACATTTCCTTGCTCGGCATGACATACCGGTACGCTGTCAAGATTGAGCAGAAGTTTAAATAGAAGAAGCGGAACATTGGATCTACTAATCCAAAGTAAGGAAACGGTGCCCCCAAACCACAGAACAAAGGACCAAGCCAAGGCGGGGCTACCTAGGACAACCCGCTGAAGCCACAAGCAAATAACAACACCATGAAGACAAAGAAGGACACGAGAAAATGGTGAGTTCCGTAAGAGCTCTACTCACAATACAAGTGAGTGTCAGGCCAAGCAGTCACTAGTGGCTGAGCTGAAGGCTTTTGAATCAAACACATGTTCCGAATTTGGATGAGAATCTGATAAGGGAACTGAAAAAGGGAAGCAGATCATTGATGTGGAGTCCAGTGCCACTGTGGCCACCACCAAGATCAAGAATATTGAGCCTGAAGATCCAAAGGAAGAGGAACGCCTCTTCCACTCACAGATGTGGGTGAAGGGTTCTCCATTGCAGTTCATTGTCGACAACGGGAGCCCAAAGAACCTAATTTCAGCAAAGGTCGTGAAGCGGCTGGGACTAAAGACTACAACACATCCACAGTCGTACACCATCGGTGGCTTCACCAAGGACGAAATCTTCGCGTCAGCTAGCAGCACCGCCTTCCCTACAACATCAAGCCCTTCACAGATGACGTACTGTGTGATGTTTCTCCTCTTGAAGTTTGTGATGTATTGTTAGGACAACCATACTTGTGGAAGCGACATGTTGTATATGAGTCTAGACCTCGCTATGTGATTATTACCTTGGCCAACAAGTTGTATAGGATACTAGAGGTAGCCCCGCCTACCACCATCTCTTTAATCACTCCAAAGCAATGCAGTAAGATCATTTCCCAGACCAAGGAATTTGTTTTCCTTATGATTCACCCTTGGGGCAAGAAGAAGGTCATGGCCACAGCTTCCAGGCAGAGCTCCTCTACACAGTAGCAACATATGGACAAGGTTATGGAGGAGTACAAGGATATTTTCGCCTCACCTATAGGGGTACCTCTGCATTGTTAGGTCAAGCACTCCATCGATCTGACCCCGGGTACTACGTTTCCCAATGGGCCGATCTATCGGTGCTCCGTTATGGAGAACGATGAGATCAAGAAGAAGATTCGGGAACTATTGCAGAAAGGGCACATCAGGCCAAGCTCATCACCTTGTGGGACCCCGATTAAATTGGTACAGAAGAAGGATGGGACCTAGAGGTTCTGTATTGACTACCGAGCTTTGAACAAGATCACTGTCCGGAATAGGGCCCCAATCCCGCGAATTGATGACCTTCTTGACCAGCTCAAGGGGGGGAAATATTTTAGTGAGATTGACTTGAATTCATTTTATCACCAGGTGCTTATCGAACCCTCTGATGTGTGGAAGACTGTCTTAAAATCCAAGAAGGGCCATTTCGAATGGTTGGTCATGCCTTTCGGATTGATGAACACCTCTGAAACCTTCATGAGACGGATGGACGACATCTTACGACCCTTCACCAATGCATTTGTGGTGGTGTATCTGGATGACATCTTGATCTTCAACCAGAGTTGGGACGAGCACCTCCACCATATTCTACAGGTCCTTTAAACCCTGTGACAACACAAGTTGTGTGCTAACTTGGAGAAATGCACCTTTGGCCCGACCCAGGTTCAATATCTAGGGTACATAATTGATGAACAGGGTGTACATGTGGACCCATCCAAGATTCATGTCTTTCGGGATTGGCTATCCCCAACCACTTTAACAAAGCTCTGCAACATTTTGGGTCTTGCCAAATTCTACCATAAGGGTGTTGGGGTTCTCTCATATCGCTTGGCCTTTAAGTCAAGTCACCAAAGGCGAAGCAAAAGAAATGTTTTTTTGGTATGAAACCCAACAAAAAGTGTTCTCCGAGTTGAAGAATCGCCTTTGCTCTGCTCCAGTGCTCACATTACCAGACCTGCAACAACCATTTGATATTGAGACAACTGCCTCTAACTATGTTGTTGGTGTGGTTCTTACTCAACATGGGCATCCGATAGATTACCACAGTGAGACACTTTCAAACACAGTCGGAAAGTACCCCACTTACGACAAAGAAATGTATTCCATTGTGTAGGGATGTCGTTAATGGAAGCATTACATTATGGGGAAGGAAACGGTCATCCACATTGACCACTGGCCTCTACAGTTCATACCGATACAAGGGAAGTCATAAAACGATCACCATTAGAAATGGTCCACCTACCCACAACAGTTCCATTTGAACATTAAGTATAAGAAGGGAAGCACCAATAATGTCGTTGATTGCCTTAGTTGACCACTTGCTATGGCGTTGATCACTATGCTCGACTCCTGTGGGCACGAGACATCGGGGTGGCTGCATCTTTACAAGAGAGATCCACAATTTAGCAACACATACCATACACTCCTGGAAGGGAAGCAAGTTCCAAGTTTTCACCTTCATGATGCATTGTTATGCCACGTGGGACACATTTTTGTTCCTTCAAGCGAGCGTGCCAAGATGGTTTGGGAGGCACACTGCAGTCTAGTCGCTGGATATTTCGGAGTAGAGAAAATAGTGGCGGTATTGTAGAAGTATTTTTATTGGCCAAAACTTCATCAGGATGCTGGGAGGTACATTAGATCCTACACCACCTGCGCCATTTCCAAACCAATAATCAAGAAGCAAGGCCTGTATACTCCTCTACCTACTCCTAGTCATCCTTAGGAATTTGTCTCCATGGATTACATGTCAGGCCTTCCTTCTACTAAGCACGACAACAATTGCATTTTCGCGGCCGTCGACAGGTTCTCTAAGATGGCCATCATGGTGACCTACAACAAGAGTATCAGAGCAGAGGCCACTACTAAGCTCTTCTTTGAGAAAGTATGGGTACAGTTTAGGATCCCACAGTCCAGTGTCTCAGACCAGGACAACAGATTCTTGAGTGCATTTTGATCAAGTCTCTGGTCGATGCTGGATACAAAACTTACTAAGTCCATGACTTTCCATCCTCAAATTGATGGCCAAATATAGGTTGTTAACATGATGATCATACACATTCTACGCATGTACAACTCGAAGCATCCACTCACATGGGATGAAAGCCTCCCCTATGTCCAGCACAGCTCTCCACAGCTTAATGGGCCACAACCCCTTTCAGTTAGGGTTGGGATTTCAGCCATTATGTCCCATTGATGTGGCCATACCGTTTGCAGCTACTCAGGCAGATTTGTCTCATGTCCAGTCCGACGCCGATGGGGCTAACAACATTATTGAGAGAATCCAATACATTCACCAATAGGTCCATGATATATTGGACATAGTTAATGCTAAGTACAAGTAGTGCCATGATCAACACCACGTGTTGCACAAGTTCTGGGTGGGCAACAAAGTTTTGCTACATTTACAGAAGGAGTTCACGTTGGACCTCACCGCAAGCTTTGCCTGCTCCGATATGGGCCATACACCATCACTAAGGCTGTAGGAGAAAATTCCTTCCAGATTAGCATTCCAACATTCCTTGGTATGCACCCAATGTTCAATGTAGACCACCTTCGACCATACTTTCCACCATTGCTGGACACATCCATTGTTGTAGAACAACTCACACCAACAGAGCTAAACCTAGAGTGCATGGAACAGGCTGCCACTGATTGGATCATGGACACACAGATCAAGGACACTCACCAGTATAAGATCCACCTAGATCGGGTTGTCAAAGCTGGCCAACTCCTTCACCAAGGCAAGTGGCTCACCAGGGACCAAGTTCAGTAGAAGTTTCCCCATCTTATGCAGGCACTCAATGCAATGGGGACCATTTCTTCCTAAGGGGGGATGAATTATACAAGTGGATATTGGTGGCCACTCGCCTATTCCACTTGGACCCCCAACATTGTCTCTTTCAGTTTTTTCGGTTTCCTTAATTGTAGCACAATTTACTATTTTTGGCAATTTTTTCGGGTCCTGAACTTCCAAAGCCATTTTGAGGCACTAAATGACATTTTTAGGGAAAATGAAAAGATCATAATTTTTTTTTTTCAAATAGGCTAGCCTATCCTTTATAGCCTTCTCTTCGAGATCTCCGAAACAAGGTATTATGATAACCAAATGGAGGTCGTAGGTCAAATTTACGACCCCGGGAAGTTGATGTACCAATTTACCCAAACGGGGCCCACAGTTTTGGCGCTTCATCTCCTAGGGTTAGGTTTTTGGATGTTTAGGGTTTTCCATTGTTTCTCAATAATAAATAGGCCTTTGAACCTCATTGTAACACAGTTCAGAGGCATGTAGCCGCCACATCTCTTCTCAAAGATATGTTGCCATCGCTTGAGCTAGTCTTATTTCCATTATGTTTGTAAGCATATTTCAACATTTGATATTAATGAAATGAACTGTTATTTCTATTGCATCTTTGTACTTATGGTTATATATGTAATTTGTTACGTTCTTGTTTAAATCTGGATCAGTGGTATAAGAGCGGTCTTCTCTTTCTCTGTTTTTCTTTGCATGTCCCCAATGAGGTCGAGATATAAGGAGTTAGGGCTCGATCTGGTGGAAGCTTTGCAAGATCAGCCTCGCAAATCCCGACGGCCTCCCATGGTGGAAGAAAAGAAAGACGACGGGGTAGGAGATCCTTTCAAAATGTTTCTTGAGGAAGCCCTCGAGCGACAGAGGGACGCGATGATGGATAACTTTGCCCAGATCCTTTGACGGCTACCCACATGCGATGCATCTTCATCCAGTAGCAACTCTGGAGGCGCCACTCCTTTGAAGGTACAAGTTAACTTCGATATTCCCATATTTGAAGGCCTAATAGATGTAGACGCCGTAGATAAATGTTTAAATATGTTGGAAGGATATTTTTCAGTTCGTGACTTTTCCAATCGGGAAAATATTACTTTTGCACTTCTCAAAGCCGCCCCACACGTCAAGGACTAGTGGGAAACCTAATGTGAACAAAAGGATGAGAGCGAACCCTCATTGTTTTCAGCCGCACCCACTTGGGGTTCTTTCTGAGATGCCATCAAGGAATAATATTACCATGTCGGGAGCTATGAAGGTAAATACATAAAGTGGACCATGCTACGGCAGGGAAGGGACCAAGATGTGTCAGAGCTAACAAATATTATCCATACCCTTCGCACGACACTGGGTATCAAGGATACTGAGCAGCATTTGGTGCTCAAGTATTGCAGCTGTCTACATAAGCACATCCAAGACGAGATGGAGTTCCTGGACATTTCCTCGCTCGGCATGGCGTACTAGTATGTTGTCAAGATTGAACAAAAGTTTAAACAGAAGAAGCGGGACTTTTGATCCACGAATCCAAAGCAAGGAAAAGGTGCCCCCAAACCACAGAAAAAAGGACCAAGACAAGGTGTGGCTACCCAATACAGCCCGCCGAAGCCACAAGCAAAGAACAACACCATGAAGACAAAGAAGGACACGAGAACATGGTGTGAGTTCCATAAGAGATCCACTCACAATACAAATGAGTGTCGGGCCAAGTAGTCACTGGTGGCCAAGCTAAAGGCTTCTGAATCAGACACATGTTCCGACTCTGAATCAAAATCCGATAAGGGGAAGGAAATGGTCATCCACACAGACCACTGACCTCTACAGTTCATATAGACACGAGGGAAGTTGTAGAAAAATCACCATCAGAAATGGTTTGCCTACCCGCAACAATTCTGTTTGAACATTAAGTATAAGAAATAATTTCGCTGATTTCCTCAGCCGACCACCGGTAATGGCGTTGATCACTGTGCTCGACTCCTGTGGGAACGAGACATCGGGGTGGCCGCATCTTTGCAAGAGCGATCTAGAATTCAACAACACATACTATACACTCCTTGAAGGGAAGCAATTTCCAAGTTTTCACCTTTAGGATGCATTGTTATGCCACCAAGGACATAATTGTGTTCCTTCAAGCGAGCGTGCCAGGATGGTTTGGTAGGCACACTATAGTCGGGTCACTGGAAATTTTGGAGTAGAGAAAACAGTGGCAGTATTGCGGAAGTATTTTTATAGGCCAAAACTTCGTCAAGATGTTGGGAGGTACACTAGATCCTGCGCCGCCTGTTTCATTGCTAAACCAAACATCAAGAAGCAAGGCTTATATACTCCTCTACCTACTCCTAGTCGTCCTTTGGAATCTGTCTCCATGGATTACATGTAGGTCCTTCCTTTTACTAAGCATGACAATGATTACATTTTCTTGGTTGTCAATAGATTCTCTAAGATGGCCATCATGGCGGTATGCAAGAAGAGTATCACAACAGAGGCCACTGCTAAGCTCTTCTTTGAGCAAGTGTGGGTACACTTTGGGATCCCATATTCCATTGTCTTAGACCGAGACAACATATTCTTGAGTGCATTTTGCTCAAGTCTCTGGTTGATGCTGGATACAAAACTTATTAAGTCCATGACTTTCCATCCGCAAACTGATAGCCAAAGAAAGAATGTCAACATGATGATCGTACACATTATACGCATGTACAACTCGAAGCATCCACGCACATGGGATGAAATCCTCCCCTATGTCCAACACAACTACAATAGAGCTCTCCACAGCTCAACGGACCAAAACCCCTTTCAGGTAGGGCTGGGATTTCAACCATTATGTTCCATTGATGTGGCCATACCATTTGTAGCTACTGAGGCATATTCAGCTAATGTCCAGTCCATAGTCGACAGGGCTAACAACTTCATTGAGCGCATCCAATACATCCGCTAGCAGGTCCATGATATATTGGACAAAATTAATGCTAAGTAAAAGCATCGCCATGATTAGCATCGGGTGTAGCACAAGTTCCAGGTGGGTGACAAAGTTTGGCAACATTTACAGAAGGAGCGTCTCGGTAGATCGCACCACAAGATTTACCTGCTTCGATATGGGCCATACACCATCACCAAGGCTGTAGGGGATAACGCCTTCTAGCTAAATCCCGCTGGCCTCCAATGGAAGAATAAAAGAAAGACGAGGAGGCAGGAGATCCTTTCAAAATGTTGCTCGGGGAAGCCCTCGAGCGACAAAGGGATGCGATGATGGATAAATTTTCCCAGATCCTTTGACGACTACCCACAGGCGATGCATATTCATCGAACAACCACTCTAGAGGTGCCACTCCTTTTAAGGTACAAGTTAACTTCGATATTCCCATATTTGAAGGTCTGGTAGATGGAGACGTCATAGATAAATGGTTAAATATATTGGAAGGATATTTTTTAGTTCACGACTTTTCTAATCAGGAAAATATTACTTTTTCACTTCTCAAAGTCACCCCACACGTCAAGGACTGGTGGGAAACCTGTTGTGAAAAAAAGGACGAGAGTGAACCCTCGTTATTTTCAGCCGCATCCAATTGGGGTTCTTTCAGAGATGCCATCAAGGAACAATATTACCCTATCAGGAGATATGAAGATAAATACATAAAGCGGACCACGCTACGACAACGAAGGGACCAAGATGTGCCGGAGTTCACAAATATTTTCCATACCCTTCACACGAAGCTGGGTATCAAGGATACTGAGTGCATTTGGTCCTCAAGTACTGTAGCTGTCTACACAAGTACATCTAGGATGAGATGGAGTTCCTTGACATTTCCTCGATCGGCACGGCGTACCGGTACGTTGTCAAGATTGAGCAAAAGTTTAAACAGAAGAAGCGGGACTTTGGATCCGTGAATCCAAAGCAAGGAAAAGGTGCCCCCAAACCATAGAACAAAGGACCAAGCCAAGGCAGGGCTACCATGGACATCCTGTCAAAGTCACAAACAAAGAACAACACCACGAAGACAAAGAAGGTCACCGAAAAATCATGTGAGTTCCATAAGAGCTCCACTCAAAATACAAGTGAGTGTCAGGCCAAGAAGTCACTGGTCGCCGAGCTGAAGGCTTATAAATCAGGCGCATGTTCCGACTCTGAATCAGAACCTGATAAGAAAACTAACAAAGGGAAGCAAATCATTGATGCAAAGCCTAGTGCCACCATGGCCACCACCAAGATCCAGGAGATTGAGCCTAAAGATCCATAGGAGGGGGAACACCTATTCCACTCACAAATGTCGGTGAAGGGTTCTCCGCTCAAGTTCATTGTTGACAGCGGGAACTAAAAGAACCTCACTTCGGTAGAGGTCGAGAAGCGAATGGGCCTGAAGAATACATCACATCCATAGTCGTACACCATCGAGTGGCTTCACCAAAGACGAGATCTTCACATCAGCCAGTAGTGTCACCTTCCCTACAACATCAAGCCCTTCATAGATGAGGTATTGTGTGATGTTGCTCCTCTTGAAGTTTGTGATGTATTGTTAGGACAGCCATACTTGTGGAAGCGACATGCTATGTATGAGTTCAACCCTTGCTCTATGATTATTACCTTGTCCAACAAGTTGTATAGGATACCAGAGGTAGCCCCGCCTACTGCCATCTCTTTGATCACTGCAAAGCAATGCAATAAGATCATTTTCTAGACCAGGAAATTTGTTTTCTTTATGATCTACCTTTAGGGAAAGAAGAAGGTCGTGGCCACGACTTTCAGGTAGGGCTCCTCTGCATAGCAGAAACAGATGGACAAGTTTGTGGAGGAGTACAATGATATTTCCGACTCACCTACAGGGGTACTTCTGCACTGTCATGTCAAGCACTCCATCGATCTGACACTGGGTGTGTCGTTGCACAATGGGTCGATCTATCGACGCTCTATTATGGAGAACGATGAGATCAAGAGGTAGATTCAGGAATTATTGCATAAAGGGCACATCGGGCCAAGCTCATCACCCTGTGGGAGCCTGATTGTATTGGTACAAAAGAAGGATGGGACCTAGAGGCTCTGTATTGAATATCGAGTGTTGAATAATATCACTGTCTGGAATAGGTACCAAATCCCGCGAATTGATGACCTTCTTGATCAGCTCAAGGGGGCCAAATATTTCAGAAAGATTGACTTGAAGTCAGGTTATCACCAAGTGCCTATCCAACCCTCTGATGTGTGGAAGACTATCTTCAAATCCAAGGAGGGCCTTTTTGAATGGTTGGTCATGCCATTCTGATTAACGAACACCCTTGCAACCTTCATGAGACATGGAAAACATCTTGAGCCTTCACCAATGCATTCATGGTGGTTTAATTGGATGACATCTTGATCTTCAACCAAAGTTGGGATGAGCACCTCCACCATATTTGACAGGTCCTTCAAACCTTGCGACAACACAAGCTGTGTGCTAACTTAGAGAAATGCACCTTTGGCCTGACCCAGGTTCAATATCTAGGGTACATAATTGATGAGTAGGGTGTACATGTGGACCCATTCAAGGTACAAGTCATTCAGGATTGGCCACCCCCAACCACTGTAACATAGCTCCACAAATTTTTGGGTCTTGCCAACTTCTACCGTAGGTTTGTGTTGGGGATCTCTCATATCACTTGGCCTTTATGTCAAGTCATCAAAGGTGGAGCAAAAGCAAAGTTTTTTTGGTCTGAAACCCAACAATGAGCATTCTACGAGTTGAAGAATCGTCTCTGTTCTGCACCAATGCACACATTACCATACCTGCAACAACCATTTGAGATTGAGACAAATGCCTCTGACTATGCTTGTTTATTTGTTTACGGCCTTTCTTTGAGATATTCGAAACAAGGTATTATAATAGTCAAACGGAGATCGTATGCCAAAATTATGACCCCGGGAAGTTGATGTACTAATTTACCCAAACGGGGCCAACAATGTTCACACTTCATCTCCTAGGGTTAGGTTTTTGGACGTTTATGGTTTTCTATTGTTGTTCGATAATAATAAATAGGCCTTTGAGCCTCATTACAACACAGTTCAGAGGCATGTAGCCGCCACTTCTCTTCTCAGAGATAAGCTACCATCACCCGAGCTAGTCTTATTTCCATTCTAGTTATAAGAATATTTCAACATTTGATATTAATGAAATGAAGTTTCATTTCTACTGCATCTTTGTATTTATGGTTATATCTGTAATTTGTTGCGTTCCTGTTTAAATCCAAATCAGTGGTATCAGAGCGGTTTGCTCTTTCTCTTTTTTTCTTTGCATGTCCCCAATGAGGTTGGGATATAAGGAGTTAGGGCTTGATCTGGTTGAACCTTTGCAAGATCAACCTCGCAAATCCCGATGACCTCCCATGGTGGAAGAGAAGAAAGACGAGGGGGTAGGATATCCTTTCAAAATGTTGCTCGAGGAATCCATTGAGTGATAAAGGGACGCGATGATGGATAAATTTGCCCAGATCCTTCGACGACTACCCACAAGCGATGCATCTTCATCCAACAACCATTCTGGAGGTGCCACTCCTTTTAAGGTACAATTTTACTTCAGTAATCCCATATTTGAAGGCCTGATAGATGCAGACACTGTAGATAAATGGTTAAATACGTTTGAAGGATATTTTTCAGTTCATGGCTTTTCCAATCGGGAAAATATTAGTTTTGCACTTATTAAAGGTGCCCCACACTTCAAGGACTGGTGGGAAACCTACTGTGAACCAAAGGACGAGAGTGAACCCTCGTTGTTTTCAGATGCACCCACTTGGGGTTGTTTCCGAGATGCCATCAAGGAACAATATTACCATGTTGGAAGCTATGAAGATAAATACATAAAGTGGACCACACTGCGACAGGGAAGGGACCAAGATGTGTTGGAGTTCATAAATATTTTCCATACCCTTCGCACGAAGCTGGGTATCAAGGATATTGAGCGGCATTTTGTGCTCAAGTACTGCGACTATTTACACAAGTACATCCAAGACGAGATGGAGTTCCTGGACATTTCCTTGCTCAGCAAGGCATACCGGTACACTATCAAGATTGAGCAAAAGTTTAAACAGAAGAAGCAGGACTTTGAGTCCGCGAATCCAAAGCAAGGAAAAGGCATCGCCAAACCACCGAACAAAGGACCAAGCCAAGGCGGGGCTGCCCAGAACAGCCCGCTGAAGCCACAAGGAAAGAGCAAAATCATGAAGACAAAGAAGGACACGGGAAAATGGTGTGAGTTCCATAAGAGCTCCACTCGCAATACAAGTGAGTGTTGAGCCAAGCATTCACTATTGGCTGAACTGAAGGCTTCTGAATCAGACGCATGCTCTGACTCTAAATCAGAACCTGATAAGGGAACTAACAAAGAGAAGCAGATCATTGATGCAGAGCCTAGTGCCACTACGACTATCACTGAGATCCAGAAGATTGAGCCTGAAGATCCAGAGGAAGGGGAACGTGTCTTCCACTCACAGATGTGGGTGAAGGGTTCTCGGCTGTAGTTCATTGTCGACAGCAGGAGCCAAAAGAACCTCATTTTAGTAGAGGTTGTGAAGAGGCTGGGCCTAAAGACTACATCATATCCACAATTGTACACCATCGGGTGGCTTCACCAAGGACGAGATCTTCGTGTCGGCCAGCAGTGCCTCCTTCCCTACAACATCAAGCCCTTCACAGATGAGGTATTGTGTGATTTTGCTCCTCTTGAAGTTTGTAATGTATTGTTAGGACAACCATACTTGTGGAAGCGACATGATGTATATGAGTCTAGACCTCACTCTCATATTATTACCTTGGCCAACAAGTTGTACAGGATACCAGAGGTAGCCCCGCTTACCGCTATCTCTTTGATCACTGCAAAGCAATGCAGTAAGATCGTTTCCCAAACCAAGAAATTTGTTTTCCTTATGATTTGCCCTCAAGGAAAGAAGAAGGTCGTGGCCATGGCTTCCAGGCAGGGCTCCTCTACACAACAACAACAGATGGACAAGGTTGTGGAGGAGTACACATATATTTTCGCCTCACTTACAAGGGTACCTCTGCACTGTCAGGTCAACCAATCCATCGATCTGACCCCGGGTGTGTCATTGCCCAATGGGTCGATCTATCGTCACTCTGTTATGGAGAACGATGAGATCAGGAGGCAGATTTAGGAACTATTGGAGAAAGGGAACATCAGGCAAAGCTCATCACCTCGTGGGAGCCCAATTGTATTGGCACAGAAAAAGGATGGGACCTGGAGGATATGTCTTGGCTACTGAGCATTGAACAAGATCACTGTCTGGAATAGGTACTCAATCCCCCAGATTGATGACCTTCTTGACTAGCTCAAGGGGGGAAAAATATTTCAGCAAGATTGACTTGAAGTCAGGTTATCACCAGGTGCTTATCGAACCCTCTGATGTGTGGAAGGCTGCCTTCAAATCCAAGGAGGGCCTTTTTGAATTGTTGGTCATGCTGTTCGGATTGACAAACGACCTTGCAACCTTCATGAGACTGATGGATGACATCTTGCAACCCTTCACCAATGCATTTGTGGTGGTGTATTTGGATGACATCTTGATCTTCAGCTAGAGTTGGGATGAGCACCTCCACCATATTCGACAGGTCCTTCAAACCTTGCGATAATACAAGTTGTGTGCTAAATTGGAGAAATTCACCTTTGGCATGACCCAGGTTCAATATCTAGTGTACATAATTGATGAGCAAGTTGTACATGTGGAGCCATCCAAGATAGAAGTCATTCGGGATTGGCCAGCCAAAACGACTCTAACAAAGCTCCATAGATTTTTGGGTCTTGCCAACTTCTACTGCAGAGTCATGTTGGGGTTCTCTCATATCACTTGGCATTTATGTTAAGTCACCAAAGGCGGAGCAAAAGCAAAGTTCTTTTGGTCTGAAATACAACAACAAGTGTTCTCCAAGTTGAAGAATCACCTCTCTTCTACAACAGTGCTCACATTGCTAGACCTGCAACAACCATTTAAGATTGAGACAGATGCCTCTGAATATGTTATTGGTGTGATTCTTACTTAGCATGGGCATTCGGTGGCTTACCACAGTGAGACACTTTCAGAAATAGTTCAAAAGTACCCCATTTACGACAAAGAAATGTATTCCATTGTTGATCCGAATTTGATCCTAGAAACTCTCTAAGTTTTCATGACCATTTCAAATTATGCTAAAAGATTCAAGTCCTAGAAAAGATTGAAGCTATCGGAAGGAATCCTCATAACAATTACAGTTGTGGCCAGAGCGAAGCAACGAGGACCCTCGGTCAAGTGCGCAGACCGTTGGCCCATGGTAAAGCATAATGGCACAAAACTGGCAAAAACCAGAGGATAATTCAGGAAATAGAGGTGGATTCTGATATGCGATTAGCGTTAAGCACTAATCGTGTATCGTAGGGCATCCCCCTCAGTGAAGGAAAGCCTCGAAATGCTCAGACCTGAAAACGTTATAAAACTCAGAAAAGTAACTTTTTTGGTTCCGTAGCACAGGATTCCCCAAAACCGGCCAGATATCGGAAGGCTTCGAGGCGGTAAGCAGTTTTGACTGAGTCCCGCTCGATGCCACACATCGAGTGACACACGTCCGGCGGAAGAGAGAGAAAACCGCCTGCATCAGACGAGTAAACGTCTAGCGACCTGTCCGCCTGATATGAAGTACGACCGTAGGATCTGGGGGGTCCAGATCGACGTCGGAGATGCGTCCCAATGACCAACTGGATTTGACAGGTCAAAAAGAAAGATGACAGGGATTTGACGTTCGACGTGGATAATGAGTCGGTAAAATCTTTGACAACTAAAAGGGAAAAGTGTACAAGGTTACACCCAAGAATTTAGGAAAAGAGCTTTGATTCTAGGAATTTCTCTAGACTTACCTGAGACTCTATTGAAGTATATAGGTGGTCTACACAGCTACATGAGGCACACTATCCTCATGTTTAATCCCACTAGCATAAATGAGGTATCCGTTCAGGCTACACATCTAGAAGCTAAAGGAAGAATAGGAACCCAGAAGTTGAGGGATCATCCCAACCCATTGCAAGCAAAAAATAAGGAGAAAAGAAAACAAAAATGGAAAGAGAGGAAGACAAACACTATACAGAAGAGCAAGTCCTCATGCACTCACTGTAAGAAGGATGGGCATGATGATGGACACTGCTGGATTCTGCATCCGTAGCTGAAACCTAAGAAGTTCGAGGGAAAAAAGAAGTAGACTGCTACAACTATTCAAAAAGATTTGGCGTCAGATTCAGGAGATGAAGAAACAATCACAGCCACGGGTATAAAAGGAAAAAATTCTGAAGCATCTACTAGTAATTCTACACAATCTACTGATAATGAAGAAAATGAGAGAAAAAGACATGAGTTTTTTCATATTCGAGTTATTTCCAATCATCAAAAGATTAATACTTTTTTTGATAGTGGCTCACATGTAAATTTAATTTCTGAAGCAATTGTAAAGAAGTTGGGATTACTAACCACACCTCACCAGAAACCATATCCATTAGGTTGGCTATGTGATAAAGCAAAGCTACAAGTGACTAGACAATGTAAACTTAAGTTTTCTTTTCGGTGAACATTTGTAGATGAGGTTGAGTTAGATATAGTTCCTTTGGATATATGTGGATTTTTTTTAGGAAGTCCTTACTTGTATGATAGAAAAGCTATTTTCTAGTGAGCTGAGAACAAGTATCTACTCGTTAAAGATGGAATCGAATATATTGTAAGAGCTCATAAGCTCAAGAATAATTATACTCTCATAAACTCAGGGCAGATGAAACGAATTGTAAATTCATGCAAACAATTTTTACTTATGGTTGTAAATGAAAATAAATCTGATAAAACCAATGTATTTGAGGGTTGTGATGCTAAACAACAAGATGATTTAGAAAATGTTGTTTCAGAATATGATGTATTGTTTCAAGAACCTAAAGGTATGCCACCCAAAAAGGAAGTAGTGCATGATATTAATTTGCAGCAAGATGTTCCATTGCCTAACATCGGAATGTACAGGTTGTCCGATTTAGAGAATGCAGAAATCAAGAAGCAGGTACAGGAGTTGCGCAAGAAGGGGTTCATCAGACCTAGCACATCACCATGTGGGTCTCCAATTCTTTTGGTGAAAAAGAAATATGGCTCGTGGAGAATGTGCATTGATTACCGAGCACTGAATAAGATAACGATCAAAAATCGTTATCCCCTTCCTCGCATAGATGATATATTAGATTAGTTGAAAGAGGTTGTTTATTTTTCCAAGTTGGACTTGCATAGTGGCTATCATTAGGTCATAGTCGCAGAGCAAGATGCATGGAAGACTGCTTTCAAAACAAAGCAGGGATTGTATGAATGGCTGGTTACGCCTTTTGGCTTAACTAATGCTCCTGCTACTTTCATGAGAGTAATGAATGATGTACTCAGACCTTTTCTTGATGATTTTGTTATTGTATATCTGGATGACATTCTTATATTTAGCAAAACGTGGGAATAACATTTAAAGCATGTTAAGCAGACACTAGATGTTTTGAAAAGAGAAAAACTTTATGTTAAACTCTCAAAATGTGAATTTGGCAAAACATCTTTAAATTATTTGGGACATATAGTAGGGGGTGGTGAATTGAAGATAGATCCCTCTAAGGTTGCAATCATTGTAAATTGGCCTAAGCCCAAATCTGCTACAAAGGTTAGAAGCTTCTTAGGAGCAGCACAATATTGGAGAAAGTTTATTTCTAACTTTTCCTTGATTGCAGCTCCCTTACATGCTTTAACAGGATTGAACAAGGTGTTTCAGTGGGGAGCCAAATAGCAGAAAGCCTTCAACACCTTGAAAGAAAATATTAGTACAACACCAGTACTAGCACTGCCCAATCTTCAAAGACCATTTGAGATTGAAATAGATGCCAGTGACTATGCCATGGGAGCAGTGTTGATGCAACACGGTAAACCCATATGTTATCATTCTTAGACATTTAATTCTGCAGTAGTTAACTATCCTACATATGATAAAGAATTGCATGCATTAGCACATAGTGTGAAAAAGTGGAAACATTACTTAATGGGCAAAGAGACAGTTATACATATTGATCATCAACCACTTCAATATCTACACTCCCAAACTAAGTTGCAGCAATCAAGACACTATAGATGGATGGGTTTTCTACAACAGTTTCATTTAGTCATCAGATATAAAAAAGACATACACAATAAAGTTGCAGATGTGTTATCTAGACCAATTATAAATGCATCTGCTATACTTAAGCATAATTCAGTATTGAATGAGAGCTACATTGAACAATATGCTCAAGATATAGATTTTAAATATGTATATGCAACTTTAAGTCAAGGCAAACGGGTAGAAGAATTGGATTATCATATTAAAGACCAACTCATGTATCATTGTGGGAAGCTATGCATTCCACAAACTAAAAGAGTAAAGATAATTCGGGAAGCACACATTTCTAAAATATCAGGTCACGTTGATGTAAGTAAAACGGTTTCACAGCTACAAATTTTTTGTTATTGACCGAAAATGAATGAGACAATTTCTAGATATGTAAGATGGTGCACCATGTGCGCTAAAAGCAAGCCCAACCATAGAAAAATAGGCTTGTACACTCCACTACCAGTTCCTTCTCATCCTTGGGAAAGTGTTTCCATGGACTTTGTTGGAGGACTGCCTAAATCCAGGAAAGGTCATGACTATTTATATGTTGTTGTGGATAGGTTCAGCAAAATGTGTATTTTAATACCTTGTAACAAACAGATAACAGTTGAACAAACTGAAAAGTTGTTTTTTCAGCATGTATGGGTTCATTTTGGATTACCCACTTGCACAATATCTGATCGAGATACCCGATTTGTTGGGAAATTTTGGTCAAGCTTGTGGGAATTGATGGACACCATACTGAAGAAGAGCACAACTTTTCATCCACAAACAGATGTTCAAACAGAAGTGGTCAACGGGACAGTGATCCAGTTGCTCAAAGGCTATTGCAGTAAGCATCCAAAACTTTGGAATGAACATTTATGCTATGTGCAGCATGCTTACAACCGAGCTAAACATTCTTCTACACAGAGATCTCCTTTTGAGACCTGTTTTGGTTTCACACCAAGGTCTCCCTTGGATTTTGTCTTTGGTAAAGACATAGCGTTTGATGGACATAGTGATGTGGACAAAGAAACTAAGTTCATTGAACAAATCCAAGAGATTCACCAGGAAGTACAGGAACAGCTGGAAAAGAGCCAAGCCAAGTACAAGGCAAGGCATGACAAGCATTGGATGGAGCATAGTTTCCAAGTTGGTGACCAAGTCTGGCTGTATATTAGCAAAGACAGGATGCAAGGTAAAGGTAAGAAGCTGAAGCCAATAAGGTATGGATCTTTCAGGATACTTGAGAAAATTTGTGAGAATGCTTTTTGCCTTGATCTACCAGCTTACATGCACATCTACTCAGTTGTTAATGCAGACAACTTGAGACTATTTGAACCTTCATTAATTGAAGATCGCGAAGAGTAGATTCAATTTCCTTCTATTGATGATCTGTTACCTGAATATCTTAATGAGTTGCAGGCAGATACAGTTCTGGATAGGAAGGTAAGAACTACACGTAGAGGGGATGTTGAGTACCTGAGGATTAGACTCAAAGGTTCAAAACCAAGTAGTGTGAAATGGATAGAAATTGAGCAAGTGAGGAAGCAATACCCTCACTTGATTGATGCTTGAAAGAAAACCAACTTTTGGTGGTCCAAAAGATTTTTTAGCGGGAAGGCCGTGATCTGAATTGAATCCTAGAAACTCTCTAAGTTTTCATGACTATTTCAAATTATGCTAAAAGATTCAAGTCCTAGAAAAGATCGAAGCTATTATAAGGAGTCCTCATAATAATTGCAGTTGTGGCCAGAGCGGAGCAACGAGGACCCTTGGTCAAGCACTTAGACCATTGGCCCATGGTAAAGCGCAATGGCACAAAACTGGCAAAAACCGGAGGCATCCCCCTCAGTGAAGGAAAGCCCTGAAACGCTCAGACCCGAAAATTGTATAAAACTCAGAAAAGTAACTATTTTGGTTCCGTAGTGCGGGATTCCCCAAAATTGGTAGGATATCGGAAGGCATTGAGGCGGTACGCAGTTTTTACTAAGTCCCACCCGATGCCACACATCGAGCGACACACGTCCGACGGAAGAGAGAGAAAACCACCCGCATCGAACAAGTAAACGTCGTGCGACTTGGCCACCCAATATGAAGGACGACTGTAGGATCTGGGGGGTTGAGATTGATGGCGGAGATGCGTCCCGATGACCGACCAGATTCGACAGGTCGAAAAGCAAGATGACAGGGATTTGACGTCTGACATGGATGATGAGTTGGCAAATGATTCGTGTTCGTGGGAAATCTTGAAGCAAGCAAATTTAACGGCCATTCGAATATGATTCAGGGAATTTGACACCCAGTTCGTTAGCAAACAGGTGGCCACCTCCCTGCGAGGTGTTACCCGGCGATGATGACGCAGAGCAGAGGAATTCGAATGGACAAAGGAAGGGAAACCAAAAGGCTGGGAAGCGAAAACGAGCAATCAAAGAGCAGACTGGCTTTAAAGCCATGAACTCACAGAAGCAAATAAGGAGGCAGCATACAGGGAGGCGACACACAGAGACGCGGAAAGCTAATAGCAAAAAACAGAGAGTAGAAGCCAAGCTGACCTAAAGGCAGCATCAAGCCAGATAGAGCTAGAGAGAGTCGAAGAGTCTTTGTACTCCATTGAAGGCTTGAGAGGTTCAAGCAAGCTCCTCGGTATAGGCCTGTCATACTACTATGACCCTCAGAGGTCGAGTTTCAGTAAGGATAATCTGTGCACTCCATTCCTACTGATTCCATTCTATTAGTGAGACTCGAATCAAGCTCACTACTGTAAAACTCTGCTTGAGAACATAATAGAGAGGCCACCACTGAAGGGCTGGACCAGGAGACGTAGCCAAGGAGCATTGGGTGAACTCCTTATTAAACTTGTTTTGTTTACATGTTTGACTATTATGTTTTCTCTGATTGCCTCAGTGTCTATGTATTTCACAATCTTATCGATCCATTGCATAAAGTAACATAGGCACATCCATGCACATGAGTCTGTAATACCTTTCATTCTTTATCCTGGATAACTCCAGATCAATTGTGTAGGCCTGCCGTCAATGTTAGCGTTACATTCTGGGGAAGGAAACGGTCATCCACACAGACCACCAATCTCTACAGTTCATAAAGACACAAGGGAAGTTGCAGAACGATCACCATCAGAAATGGTCCACCTACCTACAACAGGTCCATTTGAACATTAAGTATAAGAAGGACAACACCAATAATGTCGCTGATTGCCTCAGCCGACCACTGGTTATGGCGCTGATCACTGTGCTCTACTCCTTTGGGCACGAGACATCGGGGTGGTCGCATCTTTACAAGGACAATCTAGAATTCAACAACACATACCAAACACTCCTTGAAGGGAAGCAATTTCCAAGTTTTCACCTTCAGGATGCATTGTTATGCCACCAGGGACACATTTGTGTTCCTACAAGCGAGCATGCCAAGATGGTTTGGTAGGCACACTATAGTCGGGTCGCTGGACATTTGGAGTAGAGAAAACAATGGCAGTATTGTAGAAGTATTCTTATAGGCCAAAACTTTGTCAAGATGTTGGGAGGTACATTAGATCCTGCGCCATTGCCAAACCAACCATCAAGAAGCAATGCCTCTATACTCCTCTATCTACACCTAGTCATCCCTGGAAATTTATCTCCATGGATTACATGTCGGGCCTTCCTTCTACTAAGCATGACAATGATTGCATTTTCGTGGTCGTCGACAAATTCTGTAACATGGCCATCATGGCTGCCTGCAAGAAGAGTATCATAGCAGAGGCCACTGCTAATCTCTTCTTTGAGAAAGTGTGGGTACACTTTGGGATCCCACAGTCCATTGTCTCAGAACGAGACAACAGATTCTTGAGTGCATTTTGGTAAAGTCTCTAGTCGATGCTGGATACAAAAATTTCTAAGTCCAAGGCTTTCTATCCCCAAACTGATGGCCAAACAGAGGTTGTCAACAGGATGATCATACACATTCTACGCATGTACAACTTGAAACATCCACACACATGGGATGAAAGCCTCCCCTATGTCCAACACAGCTATAACAGAGCTCTCCACAACTCAATGGGCCACAACCCCTTTCAGGTAGGAGTGGGATTTCAACAATTAGGTCCCATTGATGTGGCCATACCATTTGCAGCTACCTAGGGAGTTTCGGCTCATGTCCAGTCTGAAGTCTACAGGGATAACAACTTCATTGAGTGCATCCAATACATCCGCTAGCAGGTCCATGGTATATTGGACAGAGCCAATGCTAAGTAAAAGCAGTGCCATGATCAACACCGGGTGCCGCACAAGTTTCGGGTGGGCGACAAAGTTTGTCTACATTTACAGAAGGAGTGTCTCGCTCGACCCCACTGCAAGCTTCGCCTGCTCCAATATGGGCCATACACAATCACCAAGGATGTAGTGGATAATTCCTCCGGGCTTAGCATTCCATCGTTCCTTGGTCTGTACCCTGTTTTCAATGTATACAGCCTTCGGCCATACTTTCCACCATTGTTGGACACATCCGTCGTTGTAGAACAACTCACATCAATATAGCTAAACCGAGACTGCATGGAATAGGCCACCACTTATCGAAGCATGGACACACAGATCAAGAACACTCGCCAGAAGAAGATCCAACTATATCGGGTTGTCAAAGCTGGCCAACTCCTTTACCAAGGCAAGTTGCTCACTAGGGGCCAAGTTCAACAAAACGGGACCATTGCTTCCTAAGGGGGGAGGAATGATCCAGGTGGATATTGGTGGCCACCCGCCTATTCCACTTTGATCCACAACACTGTCTCTTTCAGTTTTTCAGTTTCCTTAATTGTAGCACCGTTTTCTATTTTTGGAAGTTTTTTCGCGTCCTAAACTTCTGGAGCCGTTTTGAGGTGCTAAGCGACGTTTTTAGTGAAAACGGAAAGACCAAATGTATGTCAAAATAGATTGCTTGTTTTTGTTCGACCTTCTCTTCGAAATCTTCGAAATGAGGTATTATGATAGCCAAACGGAGATCGTATGCCAAAGTTAAGAACCCGTAAAGTTGATGTACCAATTTACCCAAACAAGGCCCACAGTTTTGGTGCTTCATCTCCTAGGTTTAGGTTTATGGATGTTTAGGGTTTTCCATTGTTTCTCAATAATAAATAGGCCTTTGAGCCTCATTGTAACATAGTTTAGAGGCATGTAGCCGCCACATCTCTTCTTAGAGATAAGCTGCCATCGCCCGAGCTAGTCTTATTTCCATTATGTTTGTAAGCATATTTCAGCATTTGATATTAATGAAATGAACTGTTATTTCTACTACATCTTTGTATTTATGGTTATATATGTAATTTTTTGCATTCTTGTTTAAATATGGATAAGTGGTATTAGAGTGATTTGCTCTTTCTCTGTTTTTCTTTGCATGTCCCCAATGAGGTCGGGATATAAGGAGTTAGGGCTCGATCTGGTGGAAGCTTTGCAAGATCAGCCTCGCAAATCTCGATGGCCTCCCATGGCGGAAGAAAAGAAAGATGAGGGGGTAGGAGATCCTTTCAAAATGTTGCTCGAGGAAGCCCTCGAGCGATAGAGGGACGCGATGATGGATAACTTTGCCCAGATCCTTCGACGGTTACCCACAGGCGATGCATCTTCATCCAGCAGCCACTCTGGAGGTGGCACTCCTTTTAAGGTACAAGTTAACTTCGATATTTCCATATTTGAAGGCCTGATAGATGCAGACACTGTAGATAAATGGTTAAGTTTGTTGGAAGGATATTTTTTAGTTCATGACTTTTCCAATCGCGAAAAGATTACTTTTGCACTTCTCAAAGCCGCCCCACATGTCAAGGAATGGTGGGAAACCTGATGTGAATAAAAGGATGAGAGTGAGTCCTCGTTGATTTCAGTCGCACCCACTTGGGGTTCTTTCCGAGATGCCATCAAGGAACAATATTACCATGTCGGGAGCTATGAAGATAAATACATAAAGTGGACCACGCTACAACAGGGAAGGGACCAAGATGTGTCGGAGTTCACAAATATTTCCCATATCCTTCACAGGACGCTGGGTATCAAGGATACCGAGCAGCATTTGGCACTCAAGTACCATGACTGTCTACACAAGCACATCCAAGATGAGATGGAGTTCTCATACATTTCCTTGCTCGACACGACATATCAGTACATTGTCAAGATTGAACAAAAGTTTAAATAGAAGAAGCGAGACTTTGGATCCACGATTCCAAAGCAAGGAAAAGGCGCCCCCAAACCACAGAACAAAGGACTAAGACAAGGCGTGGCTACCCAAGACAGCCCGCCGAAGCCGCAAGAAAAGAACAACACCATGAAGACAAAGAAGGACATAGGAACATGGTGTGAGTTCCATAAGAGCTCCACTCACAATACAAGTGAGTGTCGGGCCAAGTAGTCATTGGTGGCCGAGCTGAAGGCTTTTGAATCAGACACATGTTCTGACTCTAAATCAAAACCCGATAAGGGAACTGACAAAGGGAAGCAAATCATTAATACGGAGCCCAGTGCTAGCGTGGCCACCACCGAGATCTAGAAGATTGAGCCTAAAGATCTAGAGGAGGGGGAACACCTCTTCAAATCATAAACATGGGTGAAGGGTTCGGCGTTGTAGTTCATTGTCAACATCGGTAGCCAAAAGAACATCATTTCAGCAAAGGTCGTGAAGCAGCTGGTCCTAAAGACTACATCATATCCACAATCATACACCATTGGGTGGCTTCACGAAGCACGAGATCTTCGCATCAACCAATAGTGTCGCCTTCCCTACAACATCAAGCCCTTCACAGATGAGGTACTGTGTGATGTTGCTCCTCTTGATGTTTGTGATGTATTGTTAGGACAAACATACTTGTGGAAGCAACATGGTGTATATGAGTCTAGACCTCGCTCTGTGATTATTACCTTGGCCAACAAGTTGTACAGGACACTGGAGGTAGCCTCGCCTATCGCCATCTCTTTGATCACTGCAAAGCAATGCAGTAAGATCATTTCCAAAACTAGGAAACTTGTTTTCCTTATGATTCACCATCAGGGCAAGAAGAAGGTCATGGCCACGACTTCCAGGCAGGGATCCTCTACACAATAATGCCAAATGGACAAGGTTGTGGAGGAGTACACAGATATTTTCGCCTCACCTACAGGGGTACCTCTGCACTGCCAGGTCAAGCACTGCATTGATCTGACACCGGTTGTGTTGTTTCCCAATGGATCAATCTATCAGTGCTTTGTTATGGAGAACAATGAGATCAGGAGGCAGATTCAGGAACTATTGCAGAAAGGGCACATCAGGCCAAGCTCATCACCCTGTGGGAGCCCGATTGTAATTGTACAGAAGAAGGATGGGACCTAGAGGCTCTGTATTGACTACTGAGCATTGACCAAGATCACTATCTGGAATAGGTACCCAATACTGTGGATTGATGATCTTCTTGACCAGCTCAAGGGGGCCAAATATCTCAGTAAGATTGACTTGAAGTCAGGTTATCACCAGGTGCCTATCGAACCCTCTGATGTGTGGAAGACTACCTTCAAATCCAAGGAGGGCCTTTTCGAATGGTTGGTCATGTCGTTTGGATTGACGAACGCCTTTGTAACCTTCATGAGACTGATGGACGACATCTCCCGACCCTTCACCAATGCATTCGTGGTGGTGTATTTCGATGACATATTGATCTTCAGCCAGAGTTGGGACGAGCACCTCCACCATATTTGACAGGTCCTTCAAACCTCGCGACAACACAAGTTGTGTGCTAACTTGGAGAAATGCACCTTTGGCCTGACCCAGGTTCAATATCTAGGGTACATAATTAATAAGTAGGGTGTACATGTGGACCCATCCAAGATACTAGTAATTCGAGATCCGCCAGCCCCAACCACTCTAACAGAGCTCCGCAACTTTTTGGGTCATGCCAACTTCTATTGTAGGTTCGTGTCTGGGTTCTATCATATCACTTAGCCTTTAAGTCAAGTCACCAAAGGCAGAGCAAAAGAAAAGCTTTTTTGGTCTGAAACCCAACAACAAGCGTTCTCCGAGTTGAAGAATCGCCTCTTTTCTGGACCAGTGCTCACATTAACAGACATGAAACAACCATTTGAGATTGAGACAGATGCCTCTGACTATGCTTGCTTATTTTCTTTTGGCCTTCTCTTTGAGATCTTCGAAACGAGGTATTATGATAGCCAAACGAAGATTGTATGCCAAAGTTACGACCCCGGGAAGTTGATGTACCAATTTACCCAAACAGGGCCCATAGTTTTGGCGCTTCATCTCTTACAGTTAGGTTTTTGGATGTTTAGGGTTTTTCATTGTTTCTCAATAACAAATAGGTCTTTGAGCCTCATTGTAACATAATTCACACATGTTGCTGCCACATCTCTTCTTAGAGATAAGCTGCCATTACCTGAGCTAGTCTTATTTCCATTATGTTTGTAAGCATATTTTAGAATTTGATATTAATGAAATGAAATGTTATTTCTACTACGTCTTTGTATTTATGGTTGTATCCATAATTTGTTACATTCTTGTTTAAATACAAATCAGTGGTATCAGAGCGACCTGCTCTTTCTCTATTTTTCTTTGCATGTCCCCATCGAGGTTGGGATATGAGGAGTTAGGGCTCGATCTGGTTGAACCATTGCAAGATCAGCCTCACAAATCCCGATGGCCTCCCATGGCGGAAGAAAACAAAGACGAGGGCACAGGAGATCCTTTCAAAAATGTTGCTTGAGGAAGCCCTCGAACGATAGATGGACGCGATGATGGATAAATTTGCCCATATCCTTCGACGGCTACCCACATACAGTGCATATTCATCCAGTAGCCACTCTAGAGGTGCCACTCCTTTTAAGGTACAATTTAACTTTGATATTCCCATATTTGAAGGCCTGATAAATGCAGACACCGTAGATAAATGGTTAAATCTGTTGGAAGGATATTTTTCAGTTCATAACTTTTTTAATTGAGAAAAGATTACCTTTTCACTTCTCAATGCCACCCCACTTGTGAAGGACTGGTTTGAAACCTACTGCGAACAAAAGGACGAAAGTGAACCCTTGTTGTTTTCAGTTGCACCCACTTGGGGTTCTTTTCAAGATGTCATCAAGGAACAATATTACCCTGTCGGGATCTATGAAGATAAATACATAAAGTGGACCACGCTATGACAGGGAAGGGACCAAGATGTGCCGGAGTTCACAAATATTTTCCATACCCTTCGCACGAAGTTGGGTATTAAGGATACTAAGTGACATTTGGTGCTCAAGTACCGCAGTTGTCTACATAAGTACATCGAGGACGAGATGGAGTTCATGGGCATTTCCTTGTTTGGCACGACGTACTAGTACGCTGTCAAGATTGAGCAAAAGTTTAAACTGAATAAGTGTGACTTTGGATCCGCGAATCCAAATAAAGGAAAAGTTGCCCCAAACCACAGAACAAAGGACCAAGCCAAGGCGGGGCTACCGAGGACAACCTGCTGAAGTCGCAAGAAAAGAACAACACCATGAAGACAAAGAAGGGCATGGGAAAATGGTGTGAGTTCCATAAGAGCTCTAGTCACAATACAAGTGAGTTCCGGGCTAATCAGTCATTGGTGGCCGAGTTGAAGCCTTCTAAATCAGACGCATGTTTCGACTCTAAATTAGAACCCGATAAGGGAACTGACAAAGGGATGCAGATCATTGATGCGGAGCCCAGCGCTACCGTGGCGACCACCAAGATCCAGAAGATTGAGCCAGAATATGTAGAGGAGGGGGAACACCTCTTCCACTCACAAATGTGAGTGAAGGGTTCTTGGCTACAATTCATTGTCGACAGCGGGAGCCAAAAGGACCTCATTTCAACAGAGGTCGTGAAGCGGTTGGGCCTAAAGACTACATCACATCCATAGTCGTACACCATTAGGTTACTTCACCAAGGATGAGGTCTTCGTGTCAGCCAACAGTTTCACCTTCCCTACAGCATCAAGCCCTTCACGGATGAGGTACTGTTTCATGTTGCTCCTCTTGAAGTTTGTGACACATTGTTAGGACAACCATAATTGTAGAAGCGACATGTTGTGTATGAGTCTAGACCTCGCTATGTGATTATTACTAATTACCTTGGCCAACTAGTTGTACATGATACTGGAGGTAGCCCTACCTACTGCCATCTCTTTGATCATTGCAAAGCAATGTAGTAAGATCATTTCCCAGACCAAGAAATTTGTTTTCCTTATGATTCGCCCTCAGGGCAAGAAGAAGGTCGTGGCCACAGTTTCTAGGCAAGGCTCCTCTGCATAGCAGCAACAGATGGACAAGATTGTGGAGGAGTACAAGGATATTTTTAAATAATGAATCCATACAGGTGAGGATAGTTTTTAGATAGAGGAGGAATGACCTGTTATAGAGTTTTTGCCTCACCTATAGGGGTACCTTTGCACTGTCAGGTCAAGTACTCCATCAATTTGACCACTAGTGTGTCGTTGCCCAATGGGTCGATCTATCGACGCTATGTTATGGAGAACGGTGAGATCAAAAGGCAGATTCAAGAACGATGAGATCAAGAGGCCAAGATCATCACCCTGTGGGAGCCCAATTGTATTGGTATAGAAGAAGGATGGGACCTCGAGGCTCTCTTTTGTCTACCAAGCATTGAACAAGATCACTGTCTAGAATAGGTACCCAATCCCATGGATTGATGACCTTCTTGACCAGCTCAAGGGGGCCAAATATTTCAGCAAGATTGACTTGAAGTCATGTTATCACCAGGTACCTATTGAACCCTTTGATGTGTAGAATACAACCTTCAAATCCAAGGAGGGACTTTTCGAATGGTTGGTCATGCCATTCGGATTGACAAACGCCCCTGCAACTTTCATGAGACTGATGGATGACATGTTGCGACCTTTCACTAATGCATTTGTGGTGGTGTATTTGGATGACATCTTGATCTTCAGCCAGAGTTGGGACAAGCACCTCTGCCATATTCGATAGGTCCTTCAAACCCTACGACAACACAAGTTATGTGCTAACTTGGAGAAATGCACCTTTGGCCTGACCCAGGTTCAATATCTAGGGTACATAATTGATGAGCAGGGTGTACATGTGGACCCATCCAAGATACAAGTCATTCAGGATTGGCTAGCCCCAACCACTCTAACAGAGCTTCGCAACTTTTTGGGTCTTGACAACTTCTACGTAGGTTCATGTTGGGTTTCTCTGATATCACTTGGCCTTTAAGTCAAGTGACCAAAGACAAAGCAAAAGCAAAGTTTTTTTGGTCTGAAACCAAACAACAAGTGTTCTTCGAGTTGAAAAATCACCTCTGTTCTACACCAGTGCTCACATTACTAGACCTGCAACAACCATTTGAGATTGATATAGATGCATCTAACTATGCTTACCTATTTTCTTTCAACCTTCCCTTCGAGATCTTTGAAACTAGGTATTATGATAGCCAAATGGAGATCGTATGCCAAAGTTACGACCTTGGGAAGTTGATGTACCAATTTACCCAAATGGGGCCCACAATTTTGGTGCTTCATCTCCTAGGGTTAGGTTTTTGGATGTTTAGGGTTTTCCATTGTTTCTCAATAATAAATAGGCCTTTTAACCTCATTGTAACACAATTCAGAGGCATGTAGCCGCCACATCTCTTCTCAGAGCTAAGATGCCATCCCCCGAGCTAGTCTTATTTCCAATTTGTTTGTAAGCATATTTAAACATTTGATTTTAATGAAATGGAGTGTTATTTCTACTCCATATTTGTATTTATGGTTATATCTATAATTTTTTGCGTTCCTGTTTAAAACCTGATCACTGGTATTAAAGCGATCTTTCTCTATTTTTCTTTGCATGTCCCCAACGAGGTTGGGATATAAGGAGTTAGGGCTCGATCTAGTTGAACCTTTGCAAGATCAACCTCGCAAATCCCGCTGGCCTCCCATGGTGGAAGAAAAGAAAGATGAGGGGGCAAGATATCCTTTCAAAATGTTTCTTGAGGAGGCCCTCGAGCGACAGAGGGATGCGATGATGGATAACTTTGCCCATATCCTTCGACAAATACCCACAAGCGATGCATCTTCATCTAGTAGCCACTCTACAGGCCCCACTCCTTTTAAGGTACAAGTTAACTTCGATATTCCCATATTTGAAGGCCTAATAGATGCATATGCCATAGATAAATGGTTAAATCTGTTAGAAGGATATTTTCAGTTCATGACTTTTCCAATCAGGAAAAGATTATTTTTGCACTTCTCAAAGCCACCCCACACATCAAGAACTGGTGGGAAACCCACTGTGAACAAAAGGATGAGAGTGAACCCTCGTTGTTTTCAGCAGTGCCCACTTGGGGTTCTTTCTGAGATGCCATCAAGGAACAATATTACCCTGTCGGGAGCTATGAAGATAAATAGATAAAGTGGACCACGCTACGACAAGTAAGGGACCAAGATGTGCCAGAGTTCACAAATATTTTCCATACCCTTCGCACGAAGCTGGGTATCAAGGATACTGAGCAGCATTTTTTGCTCAAGTACCGTGGCTGTCTACACAAGTACATCAAGGACGAGATGGAGTTTCTGGACATTTCCTCGCTCGGCACAACATACTAATAAGATATCAAGATTGAGTAGAAGTTTAAACATAAGAAGTGGGACTTTGGATATGCAAATCCAAAGCAAGGAAAAGGTGCCCCCAAACCACATAAGAAAGAACCAAGGCAAGGCGGGGCTACCCAGGGAAACCCATCGAAGCCACAAGCAAAGAAAAGCACCATGAAGAGAAAGAAGGACACGGGAAAATGATGTGAGTTCCATAAGAGCTCCACTCACAGTACAAGTGAGTTCCGAGCCAAGAAGTCACTGGTGGCCGAGGTGAAGGCTTTTGAATTAGATGCATGTTCTGACTCTGAATCAGAACCCGATAAGGAAACTAACAAAGGGAAGCAGATCATTGATATAGAGCCTAGTGCCACTATGACCACCACCAAGATCCAGAAGATTGAATCTAAAGATCCAAAAGAGGAGGAATGCCTCTTCCTGATGCAAATGGATCCAAGAATGCCTCTAAGACTTCATAAAACTATTAAAAATCATGCCAAAGCCAAAAATCCTTTAAAAGGATTGGAAATATCATAAGAGGGACACCCTTAGCCAGGCGGAAAAACACTATTCGGCAGCCCAAAACCCATGAAATCGTGAAAAAAAAACAGAGTAATTGCAGGCAGAATAAGTGATGCACAATAGCCGTCTGATCTGGTTGATCAATGGTCTAGATCAGATTGGGAAATCACAATCGGCGGAGACTATTGGTGGGGATCAGTGCTTTATATATATAATTTGCGATGAGTGAATGGCGGATTGAATATGGACCGTCAATCAAGCGTGCAAATCGACGACCCATATCACATCGCGGGATTACTGTCGGAGCATGCAGAGGAGCGCTTTATAATGGTCGAGGGTTGTTACGATGAGCGATTACGATATATCACGTTGCATCGGAACTATGCAGTAGAGCGGGGCCGATACCCATCAGGGCAGCGATATTACAGACCCAATAATCCGATAGGCGGAATTGCATATATATTGAAGCCCAAAAAACTGTGTTTTCCTTTGTAAATCACATTTTCATGAACAAATGAAAAACCAAGGGGAAAGGTGCCGATGCGATGTTGTGGACCCGAAAGGGTTTATTAACCATATTAAACAATATGTCACGTATGGAATGTGGGGATTTACAACATTTTTGTGTAGTTTCATATTAAACGAAATACATAGAGGCAGAGCCCTTCCGATATGCGATTGCTGATCTATAAACGAACCCGATAGAGAAATGAAATGTATTTAAGGACTTTTAAAGTCCGATATATGGGTTTTTGGTACATTTCTCCATTTCAAATGCATTTCCTTGTGTTTTAATAGAGCACAGTTGTCTTAAGAATTTCAGAGACTCAGGCACTCTGGCATTATGATTAGGTGGCCACCTCCCCTCCATACGTTAAAGAATGATTGAATAACACTAGCAGAGGGATTCTAAGCGTTCAGAGGCCAGGGAGATCGAGAGCTGAGAATGTGAAATGAACATGCAATGTAGTTGGCTTTAAAAGCCACAGACATAGAGCATAATGAAAAAAGATATCAGTATTTAGGCAAATGCCGAACCAGAGTTGGGACAGAGAGAATTACGGGAGTTTGTGTACTCATAGAGAACTTGAGAGGTTCAAATAAACTCTTATTGCTATATTATGTTGTGTGTGAAGCTCAAATTGAGTTCACTATTGTAAACAAAACTCTGCTTGAAGACATAATAGAGAGGCCACCATTGAAGGCTGGACCAAGAGATGTAGCCCAGTGGTATTGGGTGAACTCCTTATTAAATTTGTTATGTCATGTGTTATCTATTATGTTTTGTCACTGCTTCATTTTCTGTGCATTTCACAATCTTATCGAGCAATTGCATATAATGACATAGACTAATCCATGCACATAAGTCTGTAATACCTTATTAATTATCTTAGATCTCATTATCAGATCAAGTGGTATCAGAGCTTTAGGTTGCTAAGGTTAGAGAAACTTGTGCTGGACTATTTGTGAATGCTAACTAGATCAAAGCTTAAATTAGGAGAAGGAAAATTGGTTGAAACTAACCGAGAAATTGGTCGAGTCTATCCTAAGAGGAAAATGGCAGAAGAAACTCCCTTGGAATCAGACTCTCAATTCATGGACAATTTCATGACCATGAGAGTGATGGTAGAAGAAATGTATAGAGAATTTAAGAAAGGTCAAAGTGAAGATTCTTCCACTACCAAACAAGACAAAGGAACAAAAGAATCTCTTATATATGGCCATTCTGAAGGCAAAGGGAAAGGAAAAGAGGTTCCTCTGCCCACTCCTCCTGATAGCCCTGAAAGTAAATAGAAGAAAACATCTTCGAATTAAAGTAGATTTTAAATTTGATTTGCCAATATATGATGGAGAGCTAAATGCAGAGAAGTTAGATAACTGGATTAGTCAGATTGATGTGTATTGCAGGGTGCAAAATATTGACTCAGACAGGAGTAAAATTCAGCTGGCTAGCCTACGTCTTGGAGGAACTGCCTTGGTATGGTGGGAAGGCAAGATGCAAGCTGACTTGAAGAAGCATGGTAAAATTATTTATGTCTGGAGTGAATTTGTTTCTGCAATTAAAAAACAATTATATCCACTGGCTTATATGCAACAAGCTATGATGAGTTGGAAAACTCTTCGCCAATTAAAATGAAAAGTGTACAAAGCTACACCCAAGAATTTATAAAACGAGCTTTAATTCTAGGCATTTCTTTAGACTCACCTAAAGCTTCCCTGAAGTATATAGGTGGTCTACATAGTTATTTGAGACACACCATTATCATGTTTAACCCTACTAGCATAGATGAAGTATATGTTAAAGCTACCCTTCTAGAGGCCAGAGGCAAGAATGTGAACCCAGAGATTGGGGAATCATCAAAACCCACTACAAGCAAGAACAAGGAAAAGAGGAAGCAAAAATGGAAAGAGATGAAGGCCAATGCTGTACAAATGTCCAAAACTTCATGCACTCACTACAAGAAGGATGGACATGATGATGAACATTGCTGGTCTTTGCATCCGGAGCTGAAACCCAGGAAGTTCAATGGCAAGAAGAAGAAGGCTACTGCTGTTGTTTAGAAATATTTGGGGTCAGACTCAGGTGATGAAACAAGAATCACAGCCACAGGTATACAGGGTAAAATTTCTAAAGCATCTTCTAGTAATTCTACCCAAACTATTGATAATGAAGAAAATGAGAGAAGGAGACATGAGATTTTTCATATTAGAGTTATTTCCAAGCATCAAAGATTGATACTTTGTTTGATAGTGGCTCACAAGTAAACTTAATTTCTGAAGCAATTGTGAAGAAACTGGGATTACTAACAACACCTCACAAGAAGCCATATCCATCAGGTTGGTTATGTGATAAAGCAAAACTACAAGTGACTAGACAATGTAAACTTAGGTTTTCTTTTGGGTCAACATTTGTGGATGAGTTTGAGTTAGATATTGTTCCCTTGGATATATGTGGAACTGTTTTAGGAAGTCCTTACTTGTATGATAGAAAAAAAAATTTATATAGAGGAGAAAATAAGTATCAACTTGTTAAAGATGGAATAGAATATATTGTAAGAGCTCACAAACTCAAAAATAATTATACTCTCATAAACTCAGGGCAGATGAAAAGGATTGTAAATTCATGCTAGCAATTTTTACTAATGGTTGTAAAGGAAAAGAACTTGAAAAAACCAATATATTTGAGGGCTGTGATGCTAAACAACAAGCTGATTTAGAAAAGGTTGTTTCAAAATATGATATATTGTTTCAAGAACCTAAAGTTCTGCCACCCAAAAGGGAAATTGTACATGATATTAATTTGCAGCAAGATGCTCCATTTCCTAACATCAGAATGTATAGGTTATCTGCTTTAGAGAATGCATAAATCAAGAAGCAGGTACATGAGCTGGTCGAGAAAGGGTTCATAAGACCAAGCACATCGCCATGTGGATCCCTAATAGTGTTGGTGAGAAAGAAGGACAGTTCGTGGAGGATGTGCATTGACTACAAAGCACTCAATAAAATAACGATCAAGAATTATTATCCCCTTCCTCACATAGATGATATATTGGATCAACTGAAAGAGGCTGTTTACTTTTCCAAGTTGGACATACGTAGTGGTTACCATCAGGTCAGAGTAGCAAAACAAGATGCATGTAAGACTGCTTTCAAAACAAAGCAAGGGCTGTATGAATGGCTAGTTATGCCTTTTGGCTTAACTAATGCTCCTGCCATTTTCATGAGAGTAATGAATGATGTACTCAGGCATTTTATTGAGATTTTATAATTGTATATTTGGATGACATTCTTGTATTCAGTAAAACATGGGAAGAACATTTAAAGCATGTAAAGCAGACTCTAGATGTTTTGAAGAAAGAAAATCTCTATGTTAAATTATCAAAATGTGAATTTGGTAAAACATATTTGAATTATTTGGGTCATATTGTAGGGGGTGGTGAACTGAAGATAGATCCCTCTAAGGTTGTAGTCATTGTAAATTGGCATAAGCCCAAGTCTGCTACAGAAGTTAGAAGCTTCCTAGGGGCAACACAATATTGGAGAAAGTTCATTGCTAACTTTTCCTTAATTGTAGCTCCCTTACATGCATTGACAGGATTGTACAAGGTGTTTCAGTGGGGAGGCAAATAGTAGAAAGCCTTTGACACCTTGAAAGAAAAAAATAGTACAACGCCGGTACTAGCATTGCCAAACCTTCAACAACCATTTGAGATCGAAACAGATGCCAGTGATTATGCCATGGGAGCAGTGTTGATTCAACATGGTAAACCCATATGCTACCATTATGAGGATTTTAATTATGCAGTAGTTAATTATCCTACATATGATAAAGAACTGTATGCATTAGTTCAGAGTGTGAATAAGTGGAAACATTACTTAATGGGCAAAGAAACAATAATACATATTGATCATCAGCCACTTCAGTACTTGCACTCACAAACTAAGTTGCAACAATCAAGACATTATAGGTGGATGGGTTTCCTACAACAGTTTCATTTAGTCATCAGATACAAACATGGCATACACAGTAATGCATGAAATCTACATTGAACAATGTGCTCAAGATATAGACTTTAAAGATGTATATGCAGCTTTAAGTAATGGAAAAATGGTAGAAGAAGTAGATTACTACATTAAGGACCAACTCTTGTATCATTTGGGAAAGCTATGCATTCCACAAACAAAGAGAATTAATATAATTAGGGAAGCACATACTTCTTTGATATCAAGTCATTTTGGTGTAAACAAAACAATTGCACAACTACAAAGATACTGTTATTGGCCAAAAATGCATGAAACAATTTCTAGATATGTAAGAGGGTGTACCATGTGTGCTAAAAGCAAGCCCAAAAATAGAAAACTAGGTTTGTACACTCCACTGTCAGTCCCTTCCCATCCTTGGGAAAGTGTCTCCAAGGACTTTGTTGGGGGATTGCCAAAATCTAGAAAGGGACACGACTATTTATATGTTATTGTGGATAGGTTCAGCAAAATGTGTATTTTAATACCTTGTAATATATCGCACCGCATCGGAACTATGCAGTAGAGTGGAGCCGATACCCATCAAGGCAACGATATTACGGATCCGATAATCGGATAGACATAATTGCATATATATTGAAGCCCGGAAAACTGTGTTTTCCTTTGTAAATCACATTTTCACGAACAAACGAAAAACTAAGGGGAAAGGTGCCGATGCAATGTTGTGGACTTGAAAGGGATTATTAACCATATTAAACAATATTTCAAGTCCGGAATGCGGGGATTTACAACATTTTAGTGTAGTTTCATATTAAACAAAATACACAGAGGAGGAGCCCTTCCGATATGCGATTGTCGATCTATGAACGAACCCGATAGAGAAATGAAACATATTTAAGGACTTTTAAAGTCTCATATATGAGTTTTTGGTAGATTTATTTGTTTCAAATGCATTTCCCTATGTTTTAATAGAGCATGTCTGTCTTAAGAATTTCAGAGACTCGAGCACTCTGGCGTTATGGATAGGTGGCCACCTCCCCTCCATACGTTAAATAATGATTGAATAACGTTGGCAGAGGGATTCTAAGCGTTCAGAGGCCGGGGAGACCGAGAGCCGAGAATGTGAAACAAACAGGCAACGCAGTTGACTTTAAAAGCCACAGACAAAGAGCATAATGAAAAAAGAGAGCAATATTCAGGCAAATGTCGAAATAGAGTTGGGACAGAGAGCATTAGGGGAGTTTGTGTACTCATAGAGAACTTGAGAGGTTCAAGTAAACTCTTATTGTTGTATTCTGTTGTGTGTGAAGCTCAAATTGAGCTCATTGTTGTAAACAAAACTCTGCTTGAAAACATAATAGAGAGGCCACCACTGAAGGCTGGCCCAGGAGATGTAGCCCAGTAGTATTGAGTGTCATGTGTTATCTATTATGTTTTGTTACTGCTTCATTTTTTGTGCATCTCGCAGTCTTATCGATCCATTGCTTATAATGACATAGACAAATCCATGCACATAAGTCTGTAATACCTTATTAATTATCTTAGATCTCATTATCAGATCACTTCCACTCACAGATGTGGTTGAAGGGTTCTCCGCTGTAGTTCATTGTCGAAAGTGGAAGCCAAAAGAACCTCATTTCAACAGAGGTCATGAAGCGGTTGAGCCTAAAGACTACATCACATCCATAACCATACACCATCAGGTGGCTTCACCAAGGAAAACATCTTCACGTCAGCTAGCGGTGCCGCCTTCACTACAACATCAAGCCCTTCACGGATGAGGTACTGTGTGATGTTGCTCCTCTTGAATTTTGTAATGTATGGTTAGGACAACCATACTTGTGGAAGAGACATGTTGTATATGAGTCTAGACCTCACTCTGTGATTATTATTTTGGCCAACAAGTTGTACAGGATACCGGAGGTAGCCTCGCCTACCGCCATCTCTTTGATCATTGCAAAGCAATGCAATAAGATCATTTGCTAGACGAGGAAATTTGTTTTCCTTATGATTTGCCCTCAGGGCAAGGAGAAGGTCGTGGCCACGGCTTCCAGGTAGGGCTCCTCTCCATAACAACAACAGGTGGACAAGGTTGTGTAGGAGTACAAGGATATTTTCGCCTCACCTCCAGGGGTACCTCTGCACTGTGAGGTCAAGCACTCCATCGATATGACCCTAAGTGTTCTGTTTCCCAATGGGCCGATCTATTGGCACTCTATTATGGAGAACAATGAGATCATGAGGCATATTCAAGAACTATTGCAGAAAGGGCACATCAGGCCAAGCTCATCACCCCGTGGGAGCTCGATTGTATTGGTATAGAAGAAAGATGAGACCTGGAGGCTCTGTATTGACTACCAAGCGTTGAACAAGATCACTATCCGGAATAGGTACCCAATCCTGCGTATTGATGACCTTCTTGACCAACTCAAGGGGGCCAAATATTTTAACAAGATTTGCTTGAAGTCAAGTTATGACCAAGTGCCTATTGAACCCTCTGATGTCTGGAAGACTGCCTTCAAATCCATGCAGGGCCTTTTCGAATGGTTGGTCACGCCGTTCGGATTGACGAACACCCTTGCAATCTTCATGAGACTGATGGACGACATCTTGTGACCCTCCACCAATGCATTCATGGTGGTGTTTTCGGATGACATCTTGATCTTCAACCAGAGTTGGGATGGGCACCTCCACCATATTCGACAGGTCGTTCAAACCCTGCGACAACACAAGTTGTGTGCTAACTTGGAGAAATGCACCTTTGGCTTGAACCAGGTTCAATATCTAGGGTACATAATTGATGAGCAAGGTGTACATGTGGACCCATACAAGATACAAGTCATTTGGGATTGGCCAACCCCAAGCACTCTAACAGAGTTCCACATCTTTTTGGGTCTTGCCAACTTCTACTGTAGGTTCGTGTTTGGGTTCTCTCATACCACTTGGCCTTTAAGTCAAGTCACCAAAGGTGGAGAAAAAGAAAATATTTTTTGGTCTGAAACCCAACAACAAGCGTTCTCCGAGTTAAAGAATTGCCTTTGTTCTGCACTAGTGTTCACATTACCACACCTGCAACCACCATTTGATATTGAGACATATGCCTCTTGTTAGCCTCTACAATGCCCCAAGCTGAGGAGGAGATCGAAAGAGGTAACTTCAAACCGCTTGCAGTTCAACAGCTAGCCCTGCTAAACCAGAGAGGGATCTCTCTAAGGATTTCTAAATCAATTACTGGAAAGAAATGGATTTTGGGCTAGATGTATAGGTTTTGGTTGAGTGTTTGGAAATTTGGGGTTTTTAGGTTGCTCAACCAGGAATGAGAGCAAGTAATTAGATCAAGGTGTTAAAGGTTTGCAGTGGCAGACATGAAAATGAGCTAGATAACAATGTGTTGTGGTGAACTTAAGATTTAGTCAATGTAGTATAGTTCTAAAAGTTTAAGAAATATAATGAGCATGCATTAGCATGAATCCATTAATCTAGAAGAAGAGATACATAAACATGATTTTCCACATAAACAGAACTTTGAATCTAAGAATTTTGCCTATATGACTGTAAGGAAAACTATAAGAATAAAGAAAATCATGTTAAGAGGGATGAATTCATCAATAAGAAACTGATATGAAATGAAAACAACACCACAGACTCACTGAACAAGTATTCTTGAAAAATAGTTGTAGCTGCTCCTTGATTAGCTGTATGAAAACATAAGGTACAAGTCTCTCCACAAAAATCCAACCCTTTTCTCTGAATGAGAAATGATACATATAGACCCAACCAATTCCAGTTTCTAGAAATTAAGTTTCAATATCTTGAAATATGTGCCACAAAATCAGGACTAAAACATGAAATTAACTTGATTTTTTAAATTTTATTTTATGACATAGGTCTCCAAGAAAGTTTCATATCTCCCAATATATGATACCTATGTAAAAACGGAAAGAGGTTTTTGTCCCTTGGTATATGATTGACAAAAACCTCTTCCAGGTTTGTCAGTTTCCTCTTCATGTTGTCATAAACATACTTTGAAGAAAAACCATCCCAGTGTGCCGCAAATGACCTCTTGATGAGTTTGTGAGGCACTGATCTCTTTGATGTTAGATGGCTCAACTCTTAAGACCTGTCCTCCATTATTTCACTTCGTATTTTCAATGTGTGTGTGTGACCTTTACTTCCAAGGTGAAACCCTAGCTCACTATGAGGAAGAATTAGGGTTTAGTTTTGGGAAAACAAGGGATTGAATAGCTATGAAGAGATTTAGGGAAATGAAAGGGATAGGGAAATGGAAAAATTCTAGGAAAAATTGGGGGGATAGTGAGGGAGGTTAGGGAGCGTATGGAAATGGAATTCCTAGGAACAAATGACTGGAAGGGGTAGGAAAGTGCAAAACACAGTCCTAGCCTAGAAATTTGCAAAAACGCAACATTGAGCTAGGGTTTAGGGAAAATGAGGGGAAATGAAGGGAATGGGTATGGGAAATGGTTAGGAGGGGTGTTGTAACATTATTTGGTTTTGATAAGTTAGTATATTAGCCAAAAATAATTTTAAAATGTTAAGTTAGGATATGGATTCAAAAGAAAGAAAAGTTAAAATGTTAGGCCAATTTAATGTTTTATAGGCATGCATATCAATAGAATGATAGGTGTTAACTTCCCTAAAAAAATAATGCAAAAGAAAAATAAAATGTTAGGGAAGAAAAAATAAAAGAATGGTTTCATTTCATATTTGTATAAATGCACAAGTTGCTATTCAAAATAAGCCACATTGGGAAAAGTCAAGTATTGTTTCCATGTGCAGAAGAAAAAGGAAAAGGAGCAAAGGTTTTACTCTAAAGAGTTATATATCAATTAATTTTGGTATATTAATTCCCTATCCCTAAGTTTTAAAAACCCCAAAGTTCCCCCTCTGCTCATACTTTTTTGTATTAATCGCCTATCCCTAAGTTTATTACCCCCCTCATACATTGCAAATATTCCCCTATGCGGTAAATTAACTCCCGCTGGCCTCAACAAGTGTCCTGTCATGTGATGTTAACTCTCCGCCACCTCCCACTCCATCTCTGCCCATCTCCCAAGGTTTGATAGCTCACACGACATTTTAGCCCCCCCCACCATCTGAACTTTACCGTCGAGGGAGGATCCGAAATGGGCGTATATGCAACCACACCCGCCCCTACGTGTCAACACCATAGCTTTTCGAACCCTCCTCAAGCGAAACCACTAACGGCTCCCCCCCAAAAAACAACTTCCCTCACTCGCAATACCACTCTTCTACCCGTTGCGCTACCACCACTCATCTTCCACCACATCATTCGCCCGTTAACTCCACCAATTACATCCGCTCCCTCCACAGTTAAGTTGTTAAGCAGTAAATGTTTTAGCCGTTAATCCAACGGACCCGTGCCACCTTCAACGGAAAATCCGCGCTATTATATAAACCTCCCTTTCACTTGTTAACAGGCTACTAAATTCATGCACTGTCACTATATTACTTTGCTATGCGATTGCTGGGTTAAACTTTGATGTTTTCAACCGCCAATGACACTGTCTACTCACTTGTTTTCAGCCTATTACCTTTGTTTTTTCCCCCAAAACCTAACTCCTCTCTATGTCTTGAAGCCTCCAGTTCAGTTTTTACTCTTATCCTTAGCTTTATCCAAATATGCCTCCGAAGGACAAGGGACCAGAGGAACCTGTTAATCCTCCGATCTATCCTCTCATTGATTTTCACCACATCCCGTTGGCTTACAGAGACCTTCATGAAACTCTCTGCGAATTTGACCTATTTGAGATGTATTGCTAGCTTGAGGACAAATACATTGACAAATCTGATGACATTCAGTTGTGGGAGTCTAATTTACCCCACTATATTTTTCCTCGTACCCACAACACCCCAGAATTTGTTAGGAAGTGTCATGCATCTTAATTTCCAAGCCAAAGGGCCATCATTTCCCCCACTAGAGAAATTTTGTTTACCATCACTCCTCAAGCCATACACCAGATGATGCAAGCCCCCATAATAGAGAATGCCACCCCCTTTTCCTATGAAGCACTTGTTGAGTTATACCGGAAACTGGACTTTGCCAAGAGGGCCAAAACTCTTGAACTTTTATTGACATAGGATGCCCAATTTCCAAAGAAAAATCCTCCCTATCCCTCCTTTATTTTTCCTGAGAGAGCCAAACAAATCATTATAGTTGTTTCCTACCTCCTTGGCTACTACTCTGATCAATGGGTAGATGAGGCCATCGTAGGATTTATGTCCATTTACTCTGTTGATTCTAAGCCCTCCATCATGTTTAACTTTAGCCAGTTTCTTGCAGATTCAATTCATCAACAACTTATCAAATTCCCAACTAAGGAGGTATTGAAGTATGCCTCTGTGTTAGTTTATATGTCCTTATACTTTCAGGGAGACAACATCAACCTTGCTTTACAAAAGCTGGATGAAAAAGGGAACCAGAAGTCAGTCATCTTTTGGACTACTCTGGTGATGAAGGAACGAAAGGAATACACATATAAATAGTTTATAGAAATGTTTGTGCATCCAACAATCAGTCTTCTAGGTGCCAGGATAGAACCAAGGATCAGTGAGGAAATTAGAAATGTGTTACAACTATTAGACCAAGTTCAGACAGGGGATTGGTACCTCTACCAAAACTATACATAATTGAGAATATTTGGATGTGAACTTGCACCTTACAAGCTACCTAAATTACTCCCAATGAGGATTTTTTATCTAGAGTACATAAGGCATATGCTAAGTATGGATGAAATCCACTTTGTTGTTGCCAAGAAGAAATCCCATTTCAAAATCAAAACATAGATTGGGCCTTTCATTTGCAACAATAGGGCAGCAGGGGAAGAAGCAGACAAGCTACTGAAAGAAATGTAGTTTAGCCTTAGATTTACTTGGTCATATGGTACATTAGGGATCGTTTCTAAATTAAGAGTAGAAACCAAATCTACTCCTTATTTTCACACAACCAGACCAGAGATAGAGAAGTACAAAAATCAGTTAGAATGGGTTGAGAATACCCTACAAGAGGTAGAGGAGTAGCTGGTATCATCCTCTATAATACAGACTCCTACCATGTAGGAGAAAATAGCAAAGAGAACCAAAGAATAAGAGTCCCCTTCAGGGATTGAAATTTTCAGTGAAGGATTCAAGATTACGTATAGAAAGAAGGCCAAGCTTAGTTCCAAACTAAGCCTCAACAAAGATTCAGAGCAGGAGAACATTATCACCATTGATGAGCCACTTGTTTCCTCGTTAGTGGGTGATAAGACCACATTGTCTCCCACTACCTCCACCACTTCACAAGAGTAGCAACAAATTATGTAGACCAACACATCTATTACAGGGGAGATAGAGAAGAGTATAATGGAAATTTTTAAGGAGATAAAAATAAGAAATGAAGCCTTAAAGATTAATACCTTCAATCAGTTCTCGAAACAGACTTCTAGTTATCAAAGCAGGCTATTGTCAGCCTTTGATTCAGAAAATGGTAAAATGTGAATGGCATTCCTCTAGGCATAGGTTCCCCAGCCCAAGGCAACAACAGACTATAAGAAGACATCATTTGAGATTGATGTAAAAGGTATACATCCCATTGACCAAATGGAGATGCACAAGCAAACTGGAGAAATGATCTTTTCAACTATCACTAAAACTGCTATGAGTTTGTCTAAACTGCAGGTTAAATTAGCAAATGTCCAATCACAACTGAAGATGGAGAAGGTATCTGCACTTGCAATAGGCACCAAGATTAAAAATTTGGAGGACTTGGGTGATTAAAGTGGGTTATGACCCTTCAAACATCAATGCTACAGAAGAGCTTATAAAGAAAAAGAATTTAGACATAGCAACATTAAGGAAGCAGTTAAAATTTCCAGCTACAGAAGATCCTCTGGCCAAGGATATTGAAGGAACAAAGACACAAAAGGTAGATATGATGAAGCTCATCGTGGAGCAGAGTGCACAACTGAAGCAAATGGAGATAAAAATGGAAACATTGATTAAAGAGAAGGAGAAAGCTCCCAAAATGACTTTTCTCCCTTTGGAAGCACTCCCTATCACAACTATTCATACAACCATATCTTCTACTACAAGTATTGGGGATGTTGTAGATCAATTGGAAAATTTAGTACAAAAGATATCTCTCCAGACTGAAGAGATCAAAAAGTTTCAGGATCAAGTGAAACTTCTACAGGATCATCAAACGAAGACTGAGACTTTTCATGCAACAGAGCTACAGAAAGCTCAAAATCAGATAGAGGCATGGAAGAAGTCAACAACTGAGTCTTCTATTAGCTACACACTCGCCCATGCTAAAGAAATCATCTGGAACAATATCATTGAAGAAATAGATGAAATCTGGCCATGTATCCAGATAATATTTGAGTAGAAGGAATGGATTGAGAAAGCCAAGAAAACCATTTCTACTATCAATGCTAAATTGGGAGAAATGCCTGCTACAACCAAGAGCATCATAAAGTTCCTCAATTCCAAAACCAGATATGAGCTGGATGATCTAGGAGTAGATGACATAACAAAAACCATCCTGGAGGTAAAGAAAGTTCTAACAAAGAAGAACTTGGTTGTATAGCTGATAGAGAAGTGTCACAGTCTGGAGGTAGCAGTTAACAGGTTTTTCATTAGAATAGATGCATTGAACAAGAAAGGCCTGCCTTCCTTATTTGTGATTAATGACAAATTAATGACCAGGGAAGACTACATGAAGAAGCTTCTGGACATTGCCAAGGATACAACTAAGTATTTCAACATTAAAGGTTGTATGACAGGTAGAGCCTTTTACGAAGCTATCAACAACATAAGTTTTATCCAACATGAGATAGAACACATTTTTGCAGTAAAGCCCACTTTTTCTCGATATACTGAGATAGATGAGATCTACCGCAAGGTGACAAAGCTTACTATTCCAGAAGAAGAGTAGTGGGATAAGTTGTGTGAATTCCGGGATTAAAAAGACAGGTCAGTTTCACTAGCGCAACACCCAAATAGTGGCCACTCAGCAACTGTTCTCCTTCAAAGTAGGCAAGATGTTCAGATCACTTCAACATATGCATTCCTTTTGATCACATTGCTTCTTTTCTATTAGTTCTAAGTTAATAATAGAATGTTGTGTCACTCAGACATTAATTGTAATATTTTTGTAATTTTGTTTAAATACTTCATTCTGTCAAAGTGTTGAGGGTTGGACCCTTGAACAAGTTATAAAGTAGATTTGTACCCAGTTGGAGCATTTTTGACATAATAAAAGATTATGGATTTACCTCATATGGTTTATCTCTCATTAAGTTATATTTCATCTTGTTTATTCATTATGTCTTCTTCATATAAATCATGTCTTTTGCAGTTATCCGTTTTAAAATTTAATTGAATTTCAGTTTAATTTTGGATCCTCTATGAATTTGTAATTTAAATAAGAGTTAAATTTACAAAACTATATGTTATTGTAAATTCCTCTTTGAGAATAAATTGCACTAGATCTCTGTGATAGTCTGTTTATATTTTGTTGATTAAGAAAACATTGTTTTCTTAATTTTTGCTTATAAATGGTTAAATACTCAGTTTGAATATTAAATCAATTATACATCTCCATATTCTACTTATCCATCCCACTAAAATCAAAATAAACATGTGCTATTAAAAAACAACCTTTTATTTTTATTAAGAATCTATCTAAGTTTAAAGCACGTGTTTATAAAGAGTTCACTGGTCATCCAGTCATTTAAAACAACAAAACAGATGCTTTGGCATAACTAATTGACCTTAGGTTATCTCAAAGGACAACAAGGGGTATGTAAGGTATGTGTGGGGGTTATGGAACATAAAAAATTGGATTTTTCTCACCACAATGAAGAAAAAGCATTTGGAGACCAAAAGCACAACGAAACCCTAGGAGAAGGATTTTCACTGAGTTCTTGAAAATGAAGGATGCATAAGAGGTTCTAGATGTTTACTTGCTTGCCAAGGAGATGCTTAAACCTGTGAATGTTGAAATGAAACCCTTTTGATACTTTGAATGGTCCTTTGTAGCTTGAAAGTTGATTTTTGCTTTGGTAGTGGCATGACATCATATGTCCTTTTGAAAAATGATGAGACGATGTAGTGTACTGTAGCATTGTATTATTGGAAATAAAACATTACCTTTACCTTTATTTTGATTTCCCTAAGAGGCTAACTCCCTTTACACACTAACTCACAGGATGGACATGTTTTTGTTTTGACATATGGTATCATGATGACACATGGAGTGAAACCCTAGACCACGACCTAAAATGAGGATTTTAACCATTTCATGGCCCAAGACACTTAAATTAAGATATGATACCTCGAAGAAGGAACTGACCATGATGAGTGATGAAGACCATGATTAAGTGAAGGGAGCAATAATGACCTAGACACAATAGCCAGTGACCAAATTTTATTTTGAAACCTAATGAAATGACAAAATTTGACCTCAAGACCCTAACAAAACCTTGTAAGAACATATTTGATCATTGGTGATTGACATGAATGGTAGGCACTAACAATTCCTAGGAAGTCCAGAATCCACTGCAAGGTCAAATATGCATCCAATGCCCAATGCTATAATCTTGCGCCACTTGTCCTCTCAGTGAACAATTACCGACTCATTATTCCAGGGCACACTCCCAATGTGCATTTGATTCCATCTCACAATGTTAATGGCCAAAAAAAATCCATCCATGGCCTTCCCTTCTCTGCTACATAGTCCCTTAGGCAATCCGGTCACCCCTTCCATGGAGTCACTTACCTTCCAAGTTCACCGACATGCCCTATCCCGGGCATTCCATCTCTTGGCAAGGATTTCTCGCATAAGAAGGTTAAACAACCAAGGCATATACCTATCTCAAATCCATCATACCGGTCATAGCATTCTCATGGAAATCAATAGACACTATTGGGCACCAGTGTCCCACAATGGCCCTGCTCCTGAAGTGCTTTACCATCATATTGCTACAAGTTCCAATTCCTTTCACTGGCGCTACTAATTCTTGTATTCAGTTTCAACCACCCTACTGGGAATTCCTATGCTTCTTGTACCAAGAACATAACTTCCATTAGGTTCAAAATAAATTGAAATAACTTCAAATCGTATCTCATTTGTGGCCAGTCAATAAGGTATACTTGCAATTATGTTTGCTTCCTGTCACAACAAGTCAATCTAGCATCTTTGACTAAATCATCATCTATAAACATATCACATCAGGTTAGCTCAAAACACAACCATACAGTTATGCACACTGATCAGTTGCCACACCCAACAAACACCCAATACCTTCTCCTCAACCATGTACACATACACATAGTGTAAATCCCGTACATACAACCACACACGACATACAACACCATGCAATACATGCACCTGCACCTAACATACAACACATACACCTACACACAATGTACAACACAACAAAATACATACGCCTACATCAGGTGTACACCACCACACAATACATACACTTACAACCGATGTACAACACAATACATATACGTACACAACATACAACACAATGAATACACATGTCACGATTCCATGACTACACAATGCATATACATAATACTGCATTTACACAAGACAACATGTACGACATGCACATAATATCACATGTACACCAGTACCATATGTACAACATTTACACAGTACCACCTATACACAACGCCACATGCACAACATGTACACGACGTCACATGTACATGGCACCACTTGCACAACATGCACACAATGCCACATGTAGATCATACTGCATGTACAACGTGTACACAATGATAGACGTACACAACACCACGTGCATGACATGTACACGACACCACATGTACACAATACCATATGCACAACATGTATACAAAACCACATGTACACAACACCACATGCACACAACACCACATGTAAAACATGTACACGACACCACATGCTCACAACAACACTTGTACAATCATGCACACAACACCATATGTACATAACACCACATGTACAACATGCACACAACACCATATGTACATAGAACTACATATATAACATGTACATTGTTAATATAGGTTGTCATTGAAGTCAATATAATAGTGTTTGTGATGGCAAATTCTTTGATACATGATTGCCCATTGATGCCCATTGATCATAATGCTCATAGTGATGAAAGTTTGATATATGATGATATGATGAGATGGAGGACCCAAGTGGATTGAACAACAAGAGGTCAATTGAACAACAAATGACGCAGGAGGTCAATTGAACAACAAATGACGCAGGAGGTCACTTGAACAACAGATGATGCAGGAGGTCAATTGAACAGCAAATGACGCAGGAGGTCAATTGAACATCAAATGACACAGGAGGTCAATTGAACAACAATTGAACAACAAATGACGAAGAGGTCAATTTATCAACAATTGAACATCAATTGACGCAGTAGATCCAGTAAAGCAACTGGAGCAAGAAGACAAAGATTAAGATGAATAGTTTATCGAAAGCCATAAAAGAAACAAGTCATCAGAGCAAGAGAAGAAGCCTATCGCATATGCCCAAGGGTAAGTGTTATCGAAAGAACAAAGAGCAACAACAATAACAGAGGAGTAAAGAAGAAAATTATCGGAAGAGCGGAAGAGTGAAGAGAAGTCATAGGAGCAACAACTATCGGAAGAGCGGGGTTAGGAAATTACGGACTTCCTTGATCATGGCTAAATTCTCGCACTCAATCCTAGCCATCAATCTCATAGTCAACCTTTAGATCACGGTCAACTGCGAGGGTTAAGGCTATTTTAAATCCATGTGCCAGTAGAAGTCTCGCAAACCGTTGATTGCGATGAGGCTGTGGACCCGACAGGTTAATTAACAACTGCTTAAGATCATATCCCATCCACTCCGTCGGTCGTAGGGGATCGACTATGTTATGAGAAGACCTCTGGAAGTTGCGATTGTGATTAAAGGTGATGACGTGGCATGTGGGACCTCCATATGGATAACGTATATTAGGCATCTATCACAGAGAAGAGGTAACAATTCACAACTCGTGAACTTGAAGGAACATAGGAAGCCAAAATGTCAAGTGAACGAAAGAAGAAGTTGAAAGGTACAAAAGCCAAAGGTTTGGTAGTCGATGAAGGTATAAAAGAAGTCGAAGATCGAGTGAGAGAGAGGTACGCAGAAGGACAAAAGTAAGTTGTAGGTCCAACAGGACAGAAGGAAGTCGAAGGTCCAACAGGATAGAAGGAAGTCGAAGGTCTAGCAGGACAAAAGGAAGCTAAAGGTCCAGCAAGACAGGAGGAAGCCGAAGGACGAAGCAATTCTGTTGATTGGGTTAATCTTTGAAAGGCTTGGACCTGTGATGAATTAATCAAGTACATAATGCAACCTGAAGAACAAATTTGTGAAGGGGAAAAATAAAGTTTCATCTAACATCGTTTGAAGGGAGCAGTAGCCAGCACCAGCATTGAAGCATTTGTTAGTCTGTTTCTGGGAAGTAAGAGATCGTGATAGAAAGAATAGTGAGAAGCAGTCATGCTTGAAAGAGTTACCACAAGAGTAAAGAACAGAGACTTGAAAACAGAGAATTGCTTTTGTGCATACATTGAGGCTTAGCACAGATATCTTGTTGGAAAGCTTCAACAAATCTTGGAAACATTATTGGAGATCATGATACCTATTTGAAATCATCATTAGGTAACTTTTCAGACTATGTTAGGGCAATATGAAGAGTTGTGAAGATTCCTTCATATGAAGATATGTTGTCTTTGATGTAGTAGTGAAGGTGTAGATAGACATAATTCAGTGAAGAAGATGTTGGAAGCAAAGAATAACTATCAAACATATCTAGACAATATATAGCAGAGGCTTGGAGCCCTTGGGGTTGGTGCCTCAGAATTGGAAGGATTTGTGTCCTTGGAGTTGGTGCTCATAAATCCAAGGTTGGTGCCTTGACAAGACAGGGTTGGTGCCTCAGAATTGGAAGGATTGGTGTCCTTGGAGTTGGTGCTCCTAAATCCAAGGTTGGTGCCTTTGACAAGATTGGGTTGGTGCTCTGGAGGTTGGAGCCTCACAAAAAGTCCAAGTTGGTGCTTGGCAACTGGTTGGAGCCCTATATACATTGTACTTGATTTATTGTAAAGATTATATTAATAAAATCATTTATTCATATTGTTCATTTTGTGTTCTAGATATAAATGATTTAACTGACAAAAATAACAATTGAAAAGGAATACTGAGCCACCCCCCCACCCTCTCAGTATTTCCAACAATTGGTATCAGAGCCAGTACCTTCACTCAAAAGCCTAATATCTTGAAGGTTGATCATTAGAACACAAATGGCGAAGCCAAGGAAGAAAGTCTCTAATCCTCCTAAATATGCGTCTCCCTCTACAACTAAAATATAAGTCAATCAATTTGTGAAGGCTCCATGGTTCAATGAAAACTTTGATATATGGGAAGCAAGAATGAGGAATTTATTAAATACTTAAGGCATTGAAGTATGGGAATCAATAATTACTGATCACATTATGAATGGAGAATCCAAGGAGTACAATGTAAAAGCGATGAAGCCAATCTTGAATGGGCTAACAGATTTTATAAAGAACAATTTAGGAAAATGTTCATCAGTGAAGGGTATATGGGACAAAATTCATGATCTTCACTCAAAAGGAGCATTGACAATGATCTGTAGTCAAGAAAATGATGGAAAACAAGAAGAAAATCTAGAGCCCGTCAAGGAAGCTAAAGATAAGATTGATGACATCAAGGCTAAAGAAGACCTAGAAGATGAAGAGAATGAAAAATAATTTGTAGAAGGTCTCCTCACTAAACTTATGGCTGCCATGGAAGAGATTATCAATTTGAAAAAGGAAAACAAGGAACTTAATAAGAAAGCACTAGATGGTGAGCAAGACCAAACAAGGAAGAAAGTTGACCTTGTCAAGCTTCAAGTACAAGAAAGGGGATGAAGAGCTTGCAAGCTTGAGAAGGAATTTCATGAAAGCAAAAGAAAGCATCATGAAGAAGTCATATCCATGACAAATCGATTGGATAAAGCAAAGAAACAGGAAGATACCTTGTCAAGTCAACTTGAACAAAGGCACAAGAGCTTGAACACACTTAAGAAGAGATTGGTCGGTACAAGTTAGAGGTCTCCTCTCTTAAATCTCAACTACAAGAAGCAAGAAAGTTAGCACAAGGAGCTGAGAGGGCAATGGGAGCATTGGAAATCATAGAAGGACAAATTGATGAAGCAGAAAAGGAGAGAAACACCATGATATGTCAACTAAAAGCAAAGGATGGAGAAATATTCAAATTAAAATATAACATCAACCTTCTCAAGGCCGAAACATGTAAAGCTACAAGGATCAAGGAAGAAATGGAGAGCAATCTAGCAAAGGAAAATGAAGTCAAATATCATCTCCCTTAAATTAGAAGCAAATGAAGAAATACGTATTAAGGAGGAGATTGAGAAACAACTTGCTAAGAAGAATAATGATTGCAAAAAATTGGAAGAAGAGATTGTCTCCCTCAGGAAAAAGGTTGAAGGGATGGACAAAACCTTAAAGAGCTCTCAAGCCTTAAATGACATGCTCAGCCATCAAAGATGTCCATTTGATAAATTAGGTCTCGGGTATGCAGGTGAATCTTCAAGTAAGAATGATAATGATTCAAACAACAAGGATATGAGGAATTCAAAAAGAAATGTTGATGCTCCCAGTTTTAGCAAAGGTAAAGATAAGATTCAAGGCGATAATTAAGGAAGTCATGTTCCAAGAAGAAATGCAAATGTTGTCAAGGATGCAAGAAGCAATAATTATCATCAAAGGATCTTTAGAAGTACATCAAGGAAATCTCCATCTCCCAGGTACCAAAGTTTATTTCTTGGTTATTGTTATTCTTGTACAAACTTTGGACACATGGAAAAAGATTGTAGGGCTTATAATGATCCCCATCAATCTCTGAGAAGCAATTTCGCAAGAAGAAGTCATGAATTCTTATTCAGGAACAACATAGAATGCTTCAAATGTCATAACATTGGTCATATGGCACGTAATTGTAACTTGATTTGGGCACCTTCTCAAGCTAAAACCATGCCATAAAAGAAAGTTACACAAGTATGGAGAAGAAAGAAAATACAATCTGAAAATATCCTGAACCCTCCAGCCAACAACACATGTTGCTAACTTGATGAATATATTCTTGATATTTCGAGTGTTTGATGATGGGATTATGCCAAAAAGAGACCATGCATACAGTTAGGGGGGGCTTGTGATTCTTGATCATTATTGCAGAAGCTATTCAGGAAAGGGTCCTTATGAAATCCTTGTTGAGCTATATTAACAATCATCCTTTGATAAAAATCATTTCTCAGGAGCACTACATTGAAGAACATGATCTTGTAACCATTCTTTGGACTGCTGTTGAAGATGTTTTCCACTTGATCAGTAAGCAGAAATTGGAGCAGCAGAGAAGGCCATCAACTGCTCGAGAAATAGGGCAAATAACTATGTTGTTGGTATTACAGAAGTTGAATGACTCGACTCAAGGATATAATGTGAGAAAAAGTAAATCAAGGACAGTGGCAACCTTCAAGCAAACAAACACATCTAGGAATGGAGCTTGAAGCAAGAGCAGTTGGAAGAATCTAGCATAATTGAAGCATTGAAAAAAGTTGTCAACCAGTAAAATAATTTAAAAGACAGTCACAGATTGGATATCAAAATCTTCTAGTGGAGATAACTTGCAAGTTTTGGTCTAACTTGCAGAGACTTTTACAAGAACACAAGGAAAATATGGCTCATCAAAAGGACTATAGAAAGGAGAATGTTGTGTAGTCGAATATAGCTCAGTAACTTAAGGAGAAGCACAGAGATACAAAGGAATCCTGATTTGAAGAGAGATATCGAGAATGACAATTTCAGTGGCATCTTCTCCTGATTCAGACTATAAAGATTCCTTAATTCTGACTGTGAAGACAACAAAATTCGAATTGTAGAAGCATAAAAACTTGGAATTGAACATTTGGCGTATGGATATTTGGAGCCTATTTGGAAGCATTGAAATGGAGCATATTTAAGCATTGTTGAAAGCATTATGGAGAAGTTCTAAGACATGAAGAGGGGATAATGTGCTAGTTGATGATGAGGCATCAATCCTTCTATCTTAAGTAAAAAGAAGAGCTCCATGACAGGGGAGTAACATACCCATAAAATATATTATTCATAAAGAACAAAAGAAGTTCGATAGGGGGAGTCCTTGTGCACTCCTTTGCCATTGATGTCAAAGGGGGAGAGAAGAAGAATATTTCCATCAATGACAAGGGGGGAGATTGTTAATCTAGGTTTTCATTGATGTCAATATAGCAGTGTTCGTGATGGCAAATTATTTGATACATGATTGCCCATTGATACCCATTGATCATAATGCTCATAGTGATGAAAGTTTGATATATGATGATATGATGAGATGGAGGACCCAAGTGGATTGAACAATAGGAGGTCAATTGAACAAGAAATGACGCATGAGGTCAATTGAACATCAATTGAACAACAATTGAACATCAATTGAACAACAATTGAACAAAAAATGATGCAAGAGGTCAATTGATCAGCAATTGAACAACAAGTAAACAACAAATGACATAGTAGATCTAGTAAAGCAACATGAGCAAGAAGCCAAAGAGTAAGATGAAGAGTTTATTGAAAGCCATCAAAGAAACAAGTCATTGGTGCAAGAGAAGTAGGTTATCGCATATGCCCAAGGGTAAGTGTTATCGAAAGAACAAAGAGCAACAACGGTAACAGAGGAGTTAAGAAGAAAACTATCGGAAGAGCGGAAGAGTGAAGAGAAGTCACAGGAGCAACAACTATAGGAAGAGCGGGGGTAGGAAAGTATGGAATTCCTTGATCGTGGCTGAAGTTCCACACTCAATCCTAGCCGTCGATCTCATAGTCATCCCTTAGATCATGGCCAACTGCGAGGGTTAAGGCCATTTTTAATCCATGTGCCAGTGGAAGTCTCGCAAATTGTCGATTGTGATAAGGCTGTGGACCCAACGGGTTTATTAACAATTGCTTAAGATCATATCGCATCCGTTCCGTCGGCCATAGGGGATCGACTATGTTATGAGAAGACCTCCAAAAGTTGCGATTACGATTAAAGTTGATGACGTGGCATGTGGGACCTCCATATGGGTAACATATCTTGGGCATCTATCACAAAGAAGAAGTAACAATTCACAACTCGTGAACTTGAAGGAACAGAGGAAGCCGGAAGATTAAGCGAACGAAAGAATAAGTAGAGAGGTTTGGCAGATGATGAAGGTACAAAAGAAGCCGAAGATCGAGTGAGAGAGATGTAAGCAAAAGGACAGAAGTAAGTCGTAGGTCCAGTAGGATAGAAGGAAGCCGAAGGTCTAACAGGACAGAAGGAAGCCAAAGGTCCAGCAGGACAGAAGGAAGTTGAAGTTCCAACAGGACAGGAGGAAGCCGAAGGACGAAGCAATTATGTTTATTGCGTTAATGTTTGAAAGGCTCAGGCCTGTGATGAATTAATCAAGTACATAACACAAACTGAAGAACAATTATATGAAGGGGAAAAATAAAGTTTCATTTGAAATCGTTTGAAGGGAGTAGTAGCCAGCACCAACATTAAAGCGTTTGTGAGTCTGTTTTTGGGAAGTAAGAGATCGCGATAGCAAGAACAGTGAGAAGCAGTCATGCTTGAAAGACTTACCACAACAGTAAAGAACAAAGACTTGAAAACAAAGAATTGCTTTTGTGCATACATTGAGGCTTAGCACAAATATCTTGTTGGAAAGCTTCAACAAATCTTGGAGACATTATTGGAGATCATGATACCTATTTGAAATCATCATAAGGTAACTTTGCAGACTCTGTTAGGGCAATATGAAGAGTTGTGAAGACTCCTGCATATGAAGACATGTTGTCTTTGATGTAGCAGTGAAGGTGTAGATAGACATAATTCAGTGAAGAAGATGTTTGGAGCAAAGAATAACTACCGAACATATCTAGACAATATATAGCAAAGGCTTGGAGCCCTTGGGGTTGGTGCCTCAGAATTGGAAGGATTTGTGTTCTTGGAGTTGGTGCTCATAAATCCAAGGTTGGTGACTTGACAAGATAGGGTTGGTGTCTCAGAATTGGAAGGACTGGTGTCCTTGGAGTTAGTGCTCCTAAATCCAAGGTTGGTGCCTTGATAAGACAGGGTCGGTGCCTTGGAGGTTGGAGCCTCACAAAAAGTCCAAGTTGGTGCTTAGCAACTGGTTGGAGCCCTATATACATTGTACTTGATTGCTTGTAAAGATTATATTAATAAAATCATTTATTCATGTTGTTCATTTTGTGTTCTAAATATAAATGATTTAAATGACAAAAATAACAATTGAAAAAGAATATTGATTCATCCCCCCCTCTCAGTATTTCCATAACACCCTATGTACACAACACTCCATATCCAAAATACACATAGTACCATATGTGCACAACACTGCATATCCATCATGTGCATAGTACAATATGTACACAACACCGCATATCCAACATGTACATAGCACCATCTATACACATCACTGTATATGCAATATTCACACATCACTATTTGTACCACCTTGTACATAATATTGCATAAACAACATGTACACACACTATATATACACGACATTGCATGCTCACAACATCACAGATACAACATGTACAACTATACAACATATGCACAATAGTAGTACAACACATTCAAAGCCACACTGTCTCTACCAGGCAACCTTGCTTCTAGTGTCTCTCTGCCATCCATGCTTATCCTAGCATGCCACAAATCTCACTACTTTCATTCAGCTAATGTATCCCTCAAAGTTACCTGTCATAACATAAACAAAGGCATAACACAAGCATACAATATCAATTCATATCAACATGATACTTACCTCATATATTTGTCATGACTACTCTTCCCCTTGATTCCAATAAGACCAGGAACCATGTCATGCCATTCACTTGCATAAGAAATCATTCCTCCACAAGAATGATCCCTGAAAACCCTGTCAGACAGTGACATAGTTTAATGGATACATAGATACATATATATAAACATTAGCATAAAACAATCATGATCCTGTCATGCCACGACACACACACACACACACATACATACGTATATAAACATCAGCATAATCATGATCATAACATAATTACTAGATATCATAAGGTTAAGAGAACTCCCTTTATGCGTGCAACACATGCACAACATTGAGAACAACAATTCCCAACATAGCCAAGGCATATGACACCTATAATCCATTTACTTTACCTTTCTTGATGACTTTTCTCATGATTGTCCTGCCATCGTCCATTTACACCAATGGACCCAACCAATCCACCTGGTTGTCATACTAATGCCAAGCATGTTACCCTGGAACTGCTCACACATATCAACCACATGTTCCAAATATCAAGAAAATCATATCTATCAATTTTAAATCAACCTTTACCAAGACTAACAATCATGTCATAATACATAGTCAACTCATAGTCATTAGGAAAAATACTACAACTTTCACCTATTACACTAAAGTGCATGTTAGTTATCTCAACACATATGTGTGAGTAAAACAATCTTAAAACAATATCATTGCTTGATGCAATCTTATAGAAACATACTCATATCATGCGATTAATCAAACTTTCAACAACAGATAGATGACATAATAAACACCAACACTCAAACACCAAATAGATGACATAATAGACACCAACACTCAAACACCAAATAGATGACATAAGCAAGCATTCAAGCACAAAGTAGATGACATAAGGAAGCCCATACCTTAATGTATCTTAGGGGAGGTTATCTTGTATGCACAGTCAATCCATATTAGCGTGATATAAATTCACAACATATCAACTCAACCATAAATAAGGTCATGATATCCATAACAGTGACTAGCTAACATGTTCACATCATAAACTCATAAAAATTTATCATTCATACATAGTAATCACATCTGCAGAGTCAGTCTAGATTAGTATCCCATAATATCACAACATATTAACTCATATGTGAATGTCATAGCCCTAACCATTTGCATAGACAAATCCAAATTATTATGATACATATAACATCAAGATATTAATGTTATAACCCTAATCATAAAGTTACTAACATATACCAATAACAAGTTATATATCATGCTCTTTAACAACATATAACCTAATCATCAAGCTAACTATCATATAACAACAACAAGTCAACCTATAACATACTCATCAACAACATATAACATAATCATCAAGTTATCTAATACAAAACAACAATAGAAATGCATACAACCACGGGTTACTATCATTCATGACTATTCAACACATGTGCATATGACTACACTAATCAACTAGCATTTTTCATACATGTAACCATAGTAATAATAAAATGACAAGAATATAAGTAACCCTAATGCTTATAACAAACCGTTTAACAAACGTACTTGCATGCCCACCATACAAATTTGTGTGATGATCTACTCTTACCCCAAAGTCTATTGTTGCAACTTCACTTTAATGATATGTATATCCTACTCTATCTTAGCCAACACATTAGCATCATAACATACCAATATCATCATGATGACCTAATTGCATACAATGACCTTATGCAGAACAACCTTCACCATGAAAATGCATGCATAAAAACATATAGACACCAACATGCATAACAAATGCATATACAACCATACACTCATGATGGCACATCCCACAACAACACCATCAACCTTCATATGGCTACATCACTACAACCATGATCAAAACCATGCAAATGCAACAAGCACATGGACTACAAACATAAATAACACATATTCAACCAACATGAATGCATGACCAACACACTGCCCATCCAGTCTAACGGGTGAACCATGCTCTGATACCACTTTGTAACACCCTCCTCCCACATCTACCCAAGTAGCCAGCCAACCAGGGTAAACATGTGACAAGAGGCTACTATGATGGGATTCAACCTCCTATGCGACCTTAAGGAAGTGGAATCGATGGAAACACAACATACAAACCTTCCACATTAGCAACATGACTCCCAAGAACCATCCCAACCTCTTAGATAACCAACCCTTGGGTCTCACTGAGTTTTTAGACCAATTAACTCCCTGACTCTCCCATGATATGGGAATGCCTACATCCAGAGAGCTCTGGATGCTCCCACAGCATGGTATGCCACCGTCTAGAGACTATTTTTCTAAGTTTTGTGCCAACATCTCCGGGATTTGAGCCACCTTTTTAGGCCCAGAGCCCAAGTCACTGGTCGGAACTAATGATGCCTTTAGAACATAAATATAACAAGGGAATGGTGCTACAAATGCAATTACTTGGACAAGCCTTTGACTAGACCCCTACTCACCATGATTGTCATTTCATGAAACATATCACAAATATGTAATCTACAGGTGTAAACAACATATTTAAGCATAACGGTCTCATATTTATCTGAGAATCACTAAGAAGCATTTTTCCCTTATATCATTAGTTGAATTATCATCTATTAGGTCATACATACATTGTTCAATCATTTACCAATCAAAACATGAGGAGAGCCATACATCATAATTCTCATAATACATCCTTATAATCAGCATAAAAACAACATAAATATAAAGGATACATCAGCCATAGAATCCACATATAAACCAATACATTTACACATAAAATGCCAAGGAGAAAACCTCTTATTAATGAATGCAAAAGGCAACCTGGTATGGGACTACCACGTTCCACCCGACCGTAGATTGGCTAAGCCAAATCTCCCTTTAGTCAATCACCCTGTAGTGTCCTATCTAGGGGTGCTAGATCGGTCTAAATTAATTGTCAACGAGGGTGCGTTTACTTAGAGGCGTGTGCCTAAAATATATAAGCATAAAGGATCTACTTTAAACCTATGACTCCTAAGTACAGTGCTGGGATTAAATCTATTGTTAAACTAGCAATCACAGTCTTAACTAAGCATTAAATCATATGTTATGAGCAACTGAAATGAAATTCATATCATGCTGTATATGACTATCTTGAAAGGCTCGGTCCCCTTACAGAGACACCAACATGAAACCCCTGTTCAATGTTATTCAACAATCATGAATATTTAATGAAGGCATGCAAAGGAAAATTCGTAACCATTATCCATATCAGTGTTTTATACACATCCCCGGGATCGAATCCTTTACGGGATGCAATTCACAATCCAGGAGAGGGTTTATTCAAACACATGTATAGACATCTAATTAACGCATTCATCAATACAATCAAATCTCTGAAGCTATAAATCGTATTCAAGTTTCATTCAAACGAATTGACTGTAAACAAAGTTAAAACTACAATGTGAATATAATGCAAACATAAACGAAATGTAAACATAAACGAAATGTATGTCGGTATACCACACACACAGGGCCCGTCCGCGTCTCTGGCACACCGAGATAATCACACCACGATCACAGTATTAAAATGAAGTATGCAATATTAGATTGAAAAACCAAAAGCTTTGTTCAGGAGTGGCAATATCAAAACGTAACTGTATTATCAAAATGATAGCGTGTATGTGTAAACGAACATAGGTCCCGGTCCGGTCTTTTAATTACATGCATTACATCCCTTGAAAAATGGATGTTTATCCATAGCGGCTGTTGCTGCTTTTGGTAAAAACGCAGAGATGTTCCTAATCGACTTATGCATAAAATTATAATCAAATAGGAAACAACTTAAAATCAAATGGACAAAAACTGAATGCTGTTGCTGCCTTTGTGCCAACATGCCAGAGTTGACTAAGCGTTGACCGTGCATATAGGAGGAATGTTTCCAATGCAGGATAGGTGCTTGTCCATGCTTGGACATTCCTCTTTTCGCCCATGCCTTTAGCTCCGACCTAGCTGCCATGCCACATGTCACATAATAAGCCATTTACAGGTTGTTGAGACTACCTGTAGTGATTTAGGCCTAAAATCCTAGTTTAGCAACACAAAACCCCTAAATCAATTAATATGCATTTCAACAACTATAAACTATTAAATTAATTAATTTCCAAGGCATTTGAGGAATGGATGATGAGAAAAAGGTAGGAAATGGTCATGTTTTGGGAGGGAAAAAGGGTCTTAGAATGGTACCAACACTCTTTCTCCATGATTTAATGTTTTATTGCAGGTAGATACTCGTTTTTTTGCAGGTCCTAGGAGAAAAAGAAGGTCAATTTATGGACGAGTGATTCTTGAAAGAAATTTTAATGAAACAAAGGAATTTTATCCAACTCATTACCTAATGGATTCATAATAGAAGAAATGAAGAATTGATTTCCATTTGAAGATTCCTGTCATGTCTTTGCTGCCAAAACATTTTTCGAATAGATCATTTTTTTGACATAACATAATAGTTGTTGTAACTCAATTTATTTATTTACATACTGATTTTTGTTTTTTCTTTTCTAATTTCTCTTATATTTTGTGTTTCAGGTGTTGCTTCATTCAAAGTGCAACTCATCCTCAGCATCAATGCAGTGAACAACTAATTCATTCTTTGCATGCTTGCATTTTATGGTTGTGCATTTTGCTGTTCCTTTTATGAAGGGACAACATTTGTGTGCATTTTTGTCGTTCCTGCTGTTTCTTTTTCAAAGGGACATTATTTTCGTTTTGCTATTTATTTTCTAAACGAATAACACTTTTTGGTTCAGCCATTCATTTTGCTGTTCCTTTTTCACGGTTCATTTTGTTGTTCATTTTCGAAATGGAACAACACTTTTGCACTTTCACATTTTGCTGTTCCTTTTCGAAATGGAACAACTGCTGTTCCTTTTCGAAATGGAACAACACTTTTGCAATTTCACGTTTTGTTGTTCCTTTTCGAAATGGAACAACACTTTTGCACTTTCACGTTTTGTTGTTCATTTTCGAAATGGAACAACACTTTTGCACTTTCACATTTTGCTGTTCCTTTTTCGAAATGGAACAGTTGCTGTTCCTTTTCGAAATGGAAAAACACTTCTGCACTTTCACGATTTGCTGTTCCTTTTCGAAATGGAACAACACTTCTGCATTTTCACATTTTGCTGTTCCTTTTCGAAATGGAACAACACTTCTGCACTTTTACGTTTTGATGTTCCTTTTCGAAAAGAATAGCACGTCGACACTTTTTCATTTTTGTTGTTCCTTTTCCAAAGGAACAACACTTGTATTTTTGTTGTTCCTTTTCCAAAGGAACAACACTTGTATTTTTGTTGTTCCTTTTCTAAAGGAACGACACTTGCATTTTTTGTTTATTTTCTAAAGGAATGACACTTGCATTTTTTGTTCATTTTCTAAAGGAACGACACTTTTAGTTTTTGCTGTTCTTTTTTCCAAAGGAACGACCTTTACATTTTCACATTTTTTTTTGTGTGTATTTTTGCTTTTTTTGGTGTGCATTTCCTTTGTTGTTCCCTACAAAGAACAACATTTTTTCTGAGTGTTTTTGCTGTTCCTTCAAATGAGCAACACTTTGGGAGTATTTTCGAGAGCAACCCTTTCTTCCTTTCTCTTGTGGGATTATTCCTATTTCATCTCAACCACATTTTATTGATTCCCTTTTATGGTATGAAGTACACTATTTTTATGAGGACAAGAATTATGGATTCTATTGAAGCAAGTTAATATCATTTAGGTTATGATCTTTAACAGGACAACTCCTTGATGATAGTTTATTTTCAAAAGAACACAATTATTTATATACTACTTTACTGCATTGTTTTCTACTGTACATGATACTGATTGATTATCTTAATACCATGCTGGTTCCACCCTTCCTGGTTATAATTTTCTCTGTCTGTAATAAATGAGATTATGGGTATATTTTTTTTCTATTGACATGTTCAACTTCTTCCACCATCCCTACTCTTAAGGAGTATTGAGCCTCCCTCTTTTTATCATAAAAATATGTAATAAAAACAAAATTTTGTTCGCAGATAGAGGATAGGGGGTTTCATTACGAGCCAGCCTACCATGTTCATAAGGTTGTAACAAAGTGACATTCCCATTATGCCCACCACACCAGGGTTATGATCCATCGAATAGCCAAATTATCCTTGGAACAGGAGGTCTCATCACGAGCCGGCTTGATCACTTTTGCTACATCCTAGTGAATGGCAGTGTGGTTATATGGTTACCACGTCAGCACACTGATCTCTTCTGTAGAACAACACTGAAACTCTCTAGTTATAGATTGAGGATTCTGGCTCATATGGGTTAAAAAGCAACCCTGCCGAGGCTATGGATGCCTGCTGGCAGTAGCGGCTCTGCTTATGGTATTGAAGTTATATCTTTTCGTCAATTATTATTATAATACCCTTTTCTTATTTTCTTTTTATCAGAGAAGTTATTTCCTTAACTTTTTCCCTGTTTTGAACCTTTATGCATGAGAAATTGTTTTACGATCAATCACATCATTTTTAGCTAGAATACCGTCAGCAAAGCATCTTTTTAACATATTGTTGTCCTTTTTCGTTTTGCATAAACTATCATCAATTGAAAGCGTCCTATCTCTTATTCATAACTATATTTACACACTTTGCTCTCAATATAACCATAATTTTCACCGTCCTATCATTGATAAGTGTACTCTGCTTCATTTATTGATATATTGTTCATTCCATTGCCCTGCCGTCAGCACCACCCCTTTCATATGCTTAATGGTTATGGAACCCATTTTTCCAATTGGAGGGGGGAATGTATACATTATGGGATTGCATGCGATATGATTACTGCACTTTGGCATACCTTGTTGATTTGACAACATATTAGTATTGTATGTATACATAAGTTTTTCTAATTGAAATTTTTGCATGCATCTTATCTGTTGCTATTCAAAGCTAACACTATGGATTCAAGCACATTGTATGCAAAATAGTGCTTTGTTTACACGAGAATAACAAGTATGGGTAAAATTCTATTCACAGCATGACCACATGATTGCCACTAACAGAAGAGGCTCGAGCACCTCGTGAACGTGAACAATTCTTCAGACATTATGTGCTTACCTGGATTCCACCTTTTGCATCACCTTTAGCACCAACTTTGCCTACATCAGCTTCAACAACTGCCAATACATATATGTCATTCCACATTTTT
>APFE031377697.1:801716-821423 GCA_000404065.3 Pinus taeda
GTAGGTCTTCATCACCTACTCTTTATTTGCAATTAGGAATTTGCGTGATAGCATTGTTTGATTGTTGCTAGACCCGTTTTGGGCTAGTAGGGATCGCCTCTATCCGTAGAGGGGATTTACCTCTCCAACAATTTGGCGACTCCGTTGGGGAGTTTAGCTTGTTGTCTTGATTTGTAAACTTAGACAGAGTCTGAAACACGGCCAGATAGCCTTTGAAACACTATTGCTTTGCAGTAGTGAAGTAGATCAAAGCCACTTCATTCGATCTCCGGTTTGGCTTACAAACTAAACAACTTGGAGTTTGTCTTGTCTCTTTGGTTTTTCTTTGATTGCTTGCTTAGATAAGCCTTTGGATCGAATTTCTTGCTACCCCTGTACTTTTTGACTTGCTTTAAGCTTGTGACCCAAGCCCTGGACTGCGTATTTTTATTTTTAAATTAGCAAACTTTGTTAGTGCATTTTTTGTCTTCACAGTCGCGCTAGTGGCCCTTGTTGCTAACTGAAAACATGCGCCAATCACTGGTTAGCGTGAGTTGCAGCCTGACAGTCGCGCCAGGCCGTGTAGGTTTTGGTCCACTTGTTTTGGTTGCTGTCTGAGCTTGTATTTGCTTCTTGCCACCTCTTTTTCAGTTGTTGGAATGTGCTTAAGCCTTGTTTGACTGGTTTGCAACCTTTGTCCTCCGGGTGTTTGCCTCTTTCCATCGATTTCACACCTCAACCCTAGGGCATCTAGTGGCCGTGTGTGTTGAACCTCCCGTGGGAGTTTTGGGTTCCTTGATTGTTCGGTTAACCTTGTGATTGCTTTTCGCATTTTCTTCAGTGATTGTTAAAGTATTTTTGAGTGATTTCCGAACAACTTTCTCTTGTTTGCTTGGATTTCATTCTAGCTTTGTTTGAGCTTAGATCACATAGCTCATGTGAAGCCTTGTTTTCCTTTTGATTTGGAGAACTATTTTAGTGTCTTGGGATTTCATTGTGCCTTCATTGAGTGAATTTTATTCTTTTCTCAGTGTTGTTATCTTTCAAAATTCATTCTAGTGCATTGTGCTTGCAAAAAGGAATCAAATAATCTCTTTTGCATTTAATAGTGAATGGAATAGAACTTTTCGTTATTTGCATTATTGAAAAGAAAAAGTTTTGTTTATTTGCCATTAGCTACATTAGGTTGTTTGGTTGATTGTGTTCATTTTGTTTGATTGAAACTCTCAACCTTCTCGTAGTTAGTATTCATCGAACGAAATGGCTTTCTTTCGCATGTAGCTTGCAGCTAGGAAATTGTGGAAGATCACATACGGTAGGGCCTTAAACTGAAACTTAACTAAAAGATCAACCGTAAAATAAACTGAATTAACTTAAAAATGCATTGGAACTTAACACAAATATTCTAGAGGTCTAGGCTAGAGACATGCTCCGACGTCGTTAAACCTAGTCACCTTTGTTCTCACATTAAGGTTGGGTGATTCCTCCTGGTGTGGTTTGATTGTGGTCTAGTACGGACTTGGGCTCCCACGTACTGTCGAGTATATATGGGGAGACTCCACTAGGTTATCATCCTCAATCCATAGGAAGCCGTGTCTGCCGCCTTACAAGCTGTAACGCACCGAACACAGCATTCGGGAAGATTGACTGCAGTACAGAAAGTCCTTGGTTTTCATACGATTGCCAAGGTGTATAAGCAATTTTACGTAGTGTCTGGTAAACCCTTTGCCTAGTTTCTCCAGAGAAATCACTTTTTGATCCTTTTCGGACTCTGTAAAAGAAAAGGCTCTATAGAGAATTTGTCACTTCGGGCTCTCAAAACATTCAAAGGTAACTAGAGTCATCTTTTTGTCCTTTTCTCGACTCTTAAAACATGAAAAGGTCAAGTTCAGTTCCTTTGTTTTAAAAATTTATTCGGCCGCGTTCACATTTACCCAGTTAGGTCTTGTTCGCGTTAGCTTGCGTAGGTTTCTTTTTCGTTCTTGATGGCAACTTTTTCGGGGTTCACCAACCCAAGTTTCCCCCCTGATGGGAATCCTGGTCATTTCCTTCCTCTCGGGAATGTTGGCGCTCCTTACATGGCAACGTTGTCCCTCCCAGGGTTAACTATTGGGTTGCCTGTTTGGTTGTTCTCAACCTCTCTGGTCCCTACCATCTCACCTACTGATCAATCAGTCCCTCCACCTGAACAACCTCATGTTGATTCTAAGGTGGACCTCTCCCCTTCTCCGCCCACTTCTACGTCCTCATCTTCTACCTCACCTAGTGAAAGTCTCGATTCGAGTAACCAAGTGGCTAAGAAGTTGAAGAAGAAGATGAAGAAGAAGAAGAAGGCTCTCAAAGGAGAGGCTAAAAGCACAACTGCCCCCTCGAGTACACCTGAAGTCGGGCCACCTTCTGCTCCTCCACAGAAGGTCAAGTTTCCTTGTAGATTGTGCAAGGATGACCACCTTCTTCGCGATTGTCCTGGCATTCCCAGGGTCTTAGAAGTATGGTCCCGCGATCCGGCCCGCCCCTCATCGCCCTCTGGATCTCACGGTGATGCTACCCTATTAGTTGGGAATAGTAAAGGAAAAGGGAAGATTCGAATCCCTTGCAGACTTTGTGAAGGAAATCATCCCCTTCACCTTTGTCCGCTCATGGATAAAGCCTCCGACGTCTTGGAAATTCTCGCGGCTCCCTCACCCCAACTCCCCGTTGGATATAAATTTCTTTCTGCAGCTGCAGATCGTCCCCTTGCTAACAACGAGATTGGTTCAAATTCCTCTCTTGTCCAGCCTCCTCTTCCTGAACCTGGCTCTGCCCAACCTGTTCTAGACCAACTATTGGTCGGAAAGAGTGTTGACTCAAGTTCACCACCCGATCACTCTGTTTTGGAAGGGCGCAATTCCCATGTTCTTCTCATCTCCTCAGATTCTCTTGAGTCCGGAGATGACTCTCCTATCCCAGCTGCTCCCGGAAGTCCCTCTTCGGTTCCTATGGAGCATGGGGGTGATCATACGATTCCCCACCAAGTAGTTTGGCCATCTCCTTTGATTGGAGTCACCTGACCGCTTTCCGCCTTCCATCCCATGTGCCTTTCCAGATTACGGTACTTACCTGTGATAAGGCAATACCTGGCACTGTTCAGGATGAAGGTGCGTCGGTCAGTCTTATGCCGTACACTACTTGGCAAACTTTAGGTTCCCCGCAGCTCAGGCCAGTCACGCAGAATCTGTTGGCTTTCGACGGAGGAGCCTGTCCATCTCTAGGAGTCCTCCCGAAGTTCCCTATTACTTTAGGAGGTAAAACCGTCTATATCGACGTGTTGGTTACAAAAGGTGTTTTAGATTTCAGTCTTCTCCTTGGTTGCGACTATGTTTATGCTATGGGGGCCCTTGTCTCTTCACTTTTTCGTGTGTTTTGCTTTCCACACGATGGAAGAATGGTGACTATCGATCAATTGTCATTCGTCAGTCCCCCGATGCCTCCTGCGCAGTTGTCGTCCCCTCCTAGTTTTTATCCACCAGTTGTATCTGCCCCCCCGCAAATCAACTACGTGGCCACCTATCCCATACCTATATCCAGCGATGCCACCGTCGTGCATAGTGTCTTGGGGGCATTGTGTCCTAACTTCCGAGATGTTGACCTCCCACCGGGAGAGCCACTCTTGGAAGCCCCAACTTCCTGTTCATTATGATGAAGTTCGGGCAGAGCATAGTTCATTTTCCTATGTCAAGCTCCTTAAAAAATGAAACTAGGATTGGTGGGAGCATAGTTTGTTTTCCTATGTCAAGCTCCTTAAAAAATGAAACTCGGACTGGATGGAGCAGAGTTCGCTTTCCTATGTCAAGCTCCTTAAAAAATAAAATTAGGTGTGGTCAGAGCATAGTTCCTGATCTCGTGTAAAGCTCGTTAAAAAATGAAACAAGGGTTATGATGATAGTTCTTTTACTATGTCAACCTCATTAAAAAATGAAACAACTCCCTTTCCAAATCGAGTCTTTTGCTTAAGATCTCGTAAAATCCAAGTCGAGTCTTTCCAAGATCTCGAAAGTGAACCTTCATTCCATCCACTTTGTTGAATGCAATGAAGCTTGGGGGGGCATGTACCTCATTATGCTGGGGGCATGCGAACGTATAACAAGCATAGTTTTTCATTTCAAGCTTGTGTAAACATGAAACCGAATCCAAGCAAAGTTCTCCATGGTTCAAGCTTGTGTAAAAATGAAACCATGCCCGAGTCACCTTTAAGCTCTTTTCTAAACTCGTAAAATACGAAAAGATTGCCGAGTATTTTTTTCCTTTTTGACTCGTTAAAGAGTATAAAAATGGAGGTCTTCTTTCAGCTCTTTTCTGACCGTTTAAAGATGAAAAGATTGCCGAGTTTTTCCTCTTGACTCGTTAAAAGTAAATAAGAGGTGGTCGTCTTTAAACCCTTTTCTGACCATTTAAAAATGAAAAGATTGTCGGACCCTTGTCGTTTCAAGTTCGTTAATGGTTACGAAACGACGTGATATCGGTCGCTTTTTTACTTTTTCGGATCAATGTCACATTTACGAAAAGTACTCCTCGGTCGTAATGATCGGGCGGTTCTTTCGAGCATCGTTTTATACTTTTTCGGGCTCGAGAGACACAACTTTACGAAAAATGACACCCCTGGAGTCTTCTTTTCGCTATCTTTTCAAACTCTCTAAACATGAAAAGACGCCGAGTTCTTCCTTTGTCAGACTCGTTAAAACTTAATGACATCGAATTCCGTCGAAATGACGCCCCTCAAGCATATGCTATCCCCGTCAAGCTTGTCATCCAAAAATAACCGGGGTACTCGCCAGAAAATGGTGGGGGAAATAAAGGAATCATAATCGTCGTCATCGGCAGTATGTCGCTCTTGAACATGGCACTGTTTGCATTCGTGTCTAGGTGGGGACATGTCATCTCGTTTCACATTTGCCTCCATGGGTTTGGGTTATCTTATTTGACCATTCATCTGCTCATCGTCTTGTTATCATGACCCCTGATCATTTGACCTCAAATACTGCCAAATCCGTCGTTGTGCCGCCGATATGTTCAAGAGAAGTTGGCCTCTACAAGAATACTCAACCTCCCTCTGATATCTCACACAAAACATATTGTCTCTTTCTGTCTCATGTCGATGATGTGGGAAATATTATGGCCCACCTTCGACGAAGATCACTTCCTGTCGACTTCAGCTCATTATCCAGTAAGGTGACCTAGAGACTCCCTTCAGGTACCTTGGGGCCTGCATGCCTCAATGGCAGGTTCTTCGTGTTTGACGCTAGGTTTTCATCATTGGCCTCCGATTGGATGATTCTACGGGTGTTCGACACCGGCTCATTGATTCACACGCCGTGGATTGTACCTATAGTACCTTGAGGACCATCGTCATTATTGTTGGAACCTCTCCCGTCTGTTAACAGTTTTCATCATTGGCTGGTAATCAGACGATGTTCATGCATGTTCGACTTCGACTCCTGTATTCACATGCTAGAACTTGTACTATGTTCGGATCGAGTTGGAGCGCAAGACCCCGGATTGTGCATGTTTTACATCCGGGTTGCATTTTGTGGATTTTTGTAATCATTACATGACTCATTCATTGGATGGCTACGACCATACCTGAGTCCATTTATAGATCCTCATCGGATGGCTGCGTCCATGCCTGGGATCCAATTTTATACTCTGTTACGGATGGTTGTGCCCATGCCACATATATATCATGTACTTGAGATATCAGTTGTACTTCTTTTCGCAATTTCTCCGGCGGCCGTGTTTGAGTCACACATGTTCTTGTAAAGCACTTCACCCCTCTCTCTCTCAGGCCTCATGCTTTAGGGGGCATCTGTTACACAGTAATTTGTCACTGTTTGTCACCGTCCCTGTTACCCCTCTCCGCCATCTTGGAGGATCCATTCTGGGATTTGTGAGAAGTGACAAGACTTGAAACCACTTGCCTTATTTACCTCTAAACATGAGCTTCATATGCCCTTAAGACATCTCCTGCTCATTGCCCCTAAAAATAGCCCTTTTTGCATTAGCGCTGGATGCCCGCACCAATGGGGAAAATCCTAAAGAAAGGGCGCGCCATTGGCGCTCTGTCTCAGAGTTGCAATCACGCCAACCAGTTTGGGCAAAATTATTAACCACTCAAGCCTCCGAAGTTTCTATCCACCTCATTTACCAAACTGATTCCAAGTTGAGTGAGGATAGTTTGGCTTCGAATCTCCTTGGATGGAAGGTTGTTTGCTACCATTCCATGGAAGTTTCCAAGTGATGAAGCCAAATCCATGATTGTGGGGGATTGACCTTATCTCTTCCTTCTCCTCTATAAAATCTTGTTCCCATGGCTTGGACAAGCTAGTTCTAGTTCTGGTTCTAATAGCTTTGACTCTTGTGGCAATACTTGTGTTGAAAGGAAGACATCAAAAGGTTGGAGTTGCAAGAAGCCTTCTTTGTATCCATAAGGCTTTCCCTAAGTAAGGAGACTTTGTCACTAAAGAGAGAGAGAGCTTATCCCTCATCCCTTCAAGCTTTTGCAAGAATTGTGTAGCTGAGCACCCAGCCAAAGGAGGACTTGACGTCAGGATGCTGGTTGTATTCTCCTTTGTTGAATATTAATAAATAGATGACTATCATTATGGTTCCATTCTCGTTGTACTGTAATGTTGATGTTGAAGTATTCCTCCTGACTGATGATAAAATTGCATAATTAGATTCACGCTTGGGTTTGTGTTTGTTCTCGTTGTGTGCAGGTGTCCATTCACGTGGATAGTGGAGGATCATGATCGGCCAAGGCAAAGGAACGTGAGCGTCATCTCTCCTACGAACTAAAGCGTTGGATCTCAAGTAGGTCTTCATCACCCACTCTTTATTTGCAATTAGGAACTTGCGTGATATCATTGTTTGATTGTTGCTAGACCCGTTCTGGGCTAGTAGGGATTGCCTCTATCCGTAGAGGGGATTTACCTCTCCAACAGGTACTCTACAGTTAGACTTATCTTATGCCACAATTCCAGTCTTCGGTCAAATGAGAAAGCTATATCGCGAGCAAAATATGAAATATATGATAACTAGTAAAGAGAAGTCGATCAATCATCTTGTAAATTATGTACATACAGATTTGGAGTCGTTTGTTTTATTTGTTTTAATGATATAGATAGTCAGTTAGTTCAAGCGGAAGACATACCAGAGATCACTGAAAATTTCAGAGAAGTACTACAAAAGGAAAGAGGAGAAAAGCAAGCTATCATGGAACAAACAGCTGAAGAAAAGGGGCAGCAAACGGAAAAATCAGAGGTAGTACAATTTCGGCACTTGGAGGAGGATGAAGATGGTCTTTGGACCATGGATTTTGATGGCAAGGTAGGTAGTGATGGTGCTAGTATTGGTGTGTGGATTCGAAGTCCTTTTTCCACTCAAGACAAATTTCCAAGCAAGGTGAGAGTGTGTTCCTATAAACTAGCATTTGATTGTTCAAATAATGAGGCGGAATATGAGGCTCTCATTGCTATCCTAAAGATTCTTAAGAAACTAAAAGCAAAGAAGATTGTGTCTATGGTGATTCCGAGTTGGTAATAAAACAAGTTAAAGGTGAGTTTCAGGCCAAGCATCCTCGTATGAGAGCATATCAAAATGCATTCTTTGATATTTTGAAGTTGTTTTCAGACCATACCTTGACATGTGTTTCGCGCATACAAAATGGTGTTTTTGATGGACTTGCTAAGGCAGCAAGCAATTTAAAATTCCAATGAATTATAGTAACAAGTTCGAGATTCATGTGAAGCATCATCCCACTTTTCCAGACAATTAGATTTCTGGCAAGTTTTTCAAGATGATGAAGAGATCAACGAGTTTCTGCAAAATAAGGGTAAGTTCAAGGATTCCTCAATAGATACTGAAAATGATAATGGTATTGACGATATACAAATAAGTCAAATGGACGTGCTGCAACTTAAGGACAACATTATTCCTAAGGGATTGATTCCTTTAGAGGAGCTATTTGACCAAGATGATGTGGCTCGCAACCGACATTGAGACCAACTGAAAGGGTGTTGAAAGAGGTAAACATTGGGACAATTGAAAATCCCAAGATGGTTAACTAATAGTCATTGTCACCAAAGGTAAAGTTGAATATATGAATTGTTGTCATTATTTTCTGATGTTTTTGCATGGGATTACTCAGATTTAAAAACATATGACACAAATATCATTCAGCATGCTATTCCTATTAAGCCAAATCAGAAGCCTTTTCGTCAAAAGTTGAGGAGAATCAATCCGAAGTTGCTGCCATCAATTGAGAAATTGTATAAGTCAGGAATCATTGTGCCTATCCGATTTTCAGATTGGATATCAAACTTGGTGCCCGTAAGGAAGAAGACAAGTGAGATTCGTTTATGCATTGACTTCAGAAATTTGAATAAGGTGTCTTTAAAAGACAATTATCCACTGCCCAAAATGAATCATATATTGCAGCGAGTAGTTGGAGCATCAAGGATGTCACTACTCGATGGTTATTCAGGTTACAATCAGATTTTAGTGCATGAAGATGACCGTGACAAGACAACATTCACCACTCCATGGGGAACATTTCATTATGCAAAGATGTCATTTGGTTTGAAAAATGCAGGAGCTACCTTTCAGCGTGCAATGGATGTGGCTTTCGCCAATGAGAAAGATGTATTTTTGGTTGTTTATCTTGATGACTTAACCGTGTTTTCAAATTCTGATGAGGAACATTTGTATCATTTGAAAATTGTTTTCCTAAAGTGCAGAAAATATGGCATCTCGTTGAACCCGAAAAAGAGTCTTTTAGCCATGGATGAGGGAAAACTTCTTGGCCACATCATATCTAAAGACGAAATTCATATTGATCCAGCATGAGTTGAAGCCATTCAGCAAATTGAACAGCCCCGGAACAAGAAAGAAATTCAGTCTTTCAATGGTAAACTGAATTTTCTGCGTCGCTTCATTCCAAATCTAGCAGAGCATCTTAGAGAGACCACAAGCATGCTCAAGAAGGATAGTCAGGTAAAGTGGACCAAAGAGGCAGTTAAATCATTTAATCTAGTGAAGTTAGCTCTTTCTTCAGCTCCTGTTTTGATCAACCCCAACTACAATCAAGACTTTATTTTGTTTTCATTTGCTTCTGAGCACACTTTGGCAGCTGTACTAATGCAGAAGAGAGAAGGTGTAGAAAAGCCCATTGCTTTTTTCAGTCGCATTATTAGAGATGGAGCATTGAAATATAACATCATTGAGAAGCAAGCACTTGCGCTTGTAAAGGCCTTGAAAGATTTCCATGTGTACATATTGCATTCCCATATTCTAGCTTATGTTCCTAACGCAGCAGTTAAAGATATTCTAGTACAGGCAGATCCAGAAGGAAGAAGGGGTAAGTGGATTGCTGCGTTGTTAGAATATGATGTTGAAATTAAACCCACCAAGCTGATCAAAGGTCAAGGACTCGCCAAGCTAATGGCTGAAACAAATATGCAAATCCTAGATATAAATTTGATTTCTTCCATGTCTGATGAAGATGAGGAGAACCCATCCATTCAGGTATCTGAAATGTTTCTTTCTTCTCTGTGGTACGCTGATATTTTATATGTACTTCAGCATTTGTCTTCACCTCCTGGAATGCCGAGAAATAGAAGTAGAACATTGAAATTGAAGGCTGCAAAATTTTGCATACTAGATTCAACATTGTTTTGGAAAGACCCTGGTGGAATGTTATTAAATTTTTTGGTCGAGGAGGAAGCCAAAAGAGTCGTGGAAGATTTCCATAGAGGGTACTGTGGGGGTCATCTTTTTTGGAAGACTACAACAAACAAGATTCTAAGGACAACATATTATTGGCCTTCATTATTTTCAGATGTGTATAAGGCCATCAAAAATTGTCACGAATGCCAAATTTTTCAAGGAAAGCAGAAACTCCAGCCTTTGCCTCTCAAACCAATTGAAGTCAGCGCACCTTTTCAGCAGTGGGGATTGGATTTCATTGGTGAAATTCATCTGGCATCATCAGGACAACATCGATGGATATTGACGGCCACAGACTACTTCACAAAATGATTGAAGCAATTCCTACTCGACAAGCTACGGATGCGGTAATTATTTCTTTTCTCGAGACCAATATTTTGTCACACTTTGGATGTCCAAGTAAGCTAATCACGGATAATGCAGCGGTGTTTAAGTCAAGAAGGATGATTGAGTTTTGTTATAAGTACAATATTAGTTTGGGACATTCAATCGCATACCACCCTTAAGGAAACGGATTGGCGGAGTCATCTAATAAATCCTTGGTCAATATCATTAAGAAATTGTTGGAAATCAGCAAAAAGGGTTGGCACAAGAAGTTGATAAATGCTCTATGGGCTGATAAGGTGAGTCAGAAAAAGTCTATTGGTATGTCTCCTTTCAAGTTGGTGTACGGAACAGACACAGTTTTTCCTACTTCACTTGTTGTCTCGGTAGTCAAATTGCTTCAAGAAGCGGGTAATGAAGAGGATCCTATGTAGAGAAGTATTAATCAAATGATCCATTTACAGCAGACATGGGAGGAGGTATTTCAAAACACTTGCAAGCTGTAGGAGCGCATAAAAAAGATTTATGACCGGAAAGTAAAGGCAGACACATTTAAGCTAGATGAGGTAGTTTTGAGATGGGATGCTCGACATGAAGACAAGGGAAAGCATGGTAAATTTGAAAATTTATGGAAGGGTCCTTACAAGATTGCAACATATTGTGGCCAAAATTCTTTCCTTCTCAAGGAGATGAATGGAGATGAATATCCGGGAGGTCCGATTAATGGTCGGCTGTTAAAGAGATACTACTTTTGAGTACTTTTCTACTCATTTTATCATCATTGTACATATCATTTTACTTTGGTTCTATTGCACATGTACACTAACTTTTCATCTTCAGTTTGGGGCCCGAGGTGAAGGCTATAATTCTAAAAACGAAATTTAGTTAGTCTGAGTTTGTCAAGTCAGTTGTCTAAATCTTTTAGTTTCGCGTCTAGTTTGGTCAAATCAGTTTTTGGTTTTTCAGTCAAATTCTCAAGATTTTGTATCGGAATAATGACTCCATCGCCCAATGGATGAAGGCACTGTCTAGCTCTTATAGAGATCTGCGGTTCTTGGCATCTCCAAGGAGCTACCATCCCCATTGGAGCCAATGTTAGAGTCGGTCTAGTTATCCCTCCATCAGAGATCAAAAGCTCTTTTTGCATTTCATGTTTTAGGTGTCCCATCTGTTTGATCAGTTGCATTTCGTTAGGCATGCCATAACTTTGATGGAGCAGTTGTGTGTCACTCATTCCCGTCGTGTTTGGCACTGCTGGTTCAGGTTTTTGCATTAAAATAAAGTTTTCCAAGGTCATTCACAATCATATTTTAAATTTTGAGGTTTTAGGTCTAGGGTTGAGTCATTTTTGTCTTGCAAAGTATTAGGAGACCAGCAGGCCAGAGGGATGTCTTTCATCGATCATCATTTCAATAATTTTCATTATTGTACAGTTGAATTAGGACTTCTCTTCAAAACTCCGTTTTGAAGATAAGTCGCTTTCTCATTTTTGTAAAAAATTGTCAAAATTGTCAACCCTTCAAATGTTCGAGTGCAGCCTTGGTCTCCTTTGCCAAAGTATGTTACAGCTATCCCTGTAAAAAAAAATCAACAAAGAGCTTCAGTCCAAACCTCAGAAAAGCAAAAGGAAAAAAAAAAAAGCATCATTGTGTTAATAGACCAAAAGTGAAAGTGCCCAAACTTTACAAAGTGGGTTTTGAAGTTAATTTATTCAAATGAGATATTTTGTGGGTGTATATAAAGTGAAACAAGTCTTTTACTCCACCACATATCCAAGAAAGAAGCATTTGTCAAGAGTGGAGGGCAAAAACCCGAGTTTCAAACCCTAGAGGCAGAGTGGAGGTGCGTGCTACGCATCGGGTTGGTGCGCTACGCACTGGGCGGTGCGCTATGCACTGGGCGGTGCGCTACGCAATGGGCACGCATTTCTTGTGTAAATTAACACAGGCGCTACACACAGGGAGGTGCGCTACGCATATAATAGGGGTGCTATGCATACATTCCAACACTGTGTTTTGAGCCTAAAACTCATCAAATCACCCCGGAAATTACAAGTAGGTGTCTCCGTTGACTCAAGCATCAAGTTGAATGGTGTTTAATGTATGTTTGAAAGAAATGCAAGTGATGTTGCGTTTAAGAATATAAATCAAACCCTAGGGACTTTTTATAGGGTATTAAAAACATTGTAAACATTGTAGACAACAACACTTCATACCACAACATCTTTGTGATTGTTTATGCCCAAATATAGCAAGAAAAATACCCACTATGGCAGAATGTTTATGATGCTTCAACTGGATTTTTGAGGATACATTGAAATTGAGATTTCTTCACACCTACATCATACACATTGCAGTCCTCCTATTGCACTTATTTTGGTCTCAAAGCCATGTCAGATACAGAGTCATCTTATGAGCAAGAAAATGAAAGTGATTCCACCACAGAGGGAAATGTGCCACAAAGTCCTTGTAAAGGTGGCAAAGGTGGTAAACATTTCAGAGAAGAACCCACTTCTATGGTGCAATTGCAAGCTTGCCTACTTTCCATGGATTGCTTTCGCCATCAATCATGCTATCATTTTTGTGAGCTAATTTCACAGTTTCAACATCATCGTGAATTAGCTCGCTTGTTTGTTCTCCATTTACATGATGGCCATGTGAACCTTGCTGGAGTTAATTTCATTTTGTCACCAGAAACCATTACAAAGGCCATGGGAGTTCCGAATATAGGGGAGCAATGGAATAAGCGACAGCAGCTAGAGAAATCATATTATGAGCCATATATTAAACCAGGGTATATAAGGCACTTGAGTAGAGTTTTTCCTTTCCACTACCTGATTGATTGGTTTGCACCTTTGATGAAACTTATCATCCGATATTTCAGTTGTGAGGGTAGATTCTCATGTCTTTATACATACCATGTCCGTTTATTGATGCATTTTACAAGGGTGTGCCTGATGAACATACCATATTTTATGTTTCGCAACATAGAGAGGATGGTGCCTTTAGTGCAAAAGAAGAGCCCAACACAGCAGCACAGGAGCATATACCATTATGCATTGATCAAAATCGTGGTGATTCATCAGCTGACACAACAAGGCATTACATGGGAGGATTTTATTGCTCGTGACCTTTTCACACCACCTCAGCCACCACCAGAGTTGGTTCATGATGAGGGAGGGCCTTCATAGCCGCTTGACATTCCCGAGACCGAGCATGTTGATGCTCTCGTATATGTGACATATCAGAAAGGCCACAGGGCCTTATTTGCAGCCGCACGACTAGTACTATCTCCACCCGAGGTGGAAGGGGTGTCGTTGACACCATCAGCAGAGCGAGTATTATCTCCATATCATGTGGAAGCGGTCTCGCTTCCGTCTACAACATAGGTACAGAGTCAGGACAGGGGCAAGAGGCCCATGGTTGATGGGGGTCCTTCAGGAGGCCAGGACACCGATATCATTGATGTTGATGCTAGCTCTCCTAGCTCCGAGCTAAAGGAGATCATCCGAGAAAAAAAGGCCGAGAATGAGTCACTACAAAAGAAATTGTAGATGGCTAAATGGGTGATCAACTACCTAGAGCAGTGCAACAAGTAGTTGGAAGATGAGCATGAACTTTATGAGCTGCGAAAGATCCGCGAAGACCGGGAATTGGCTCGAAGGAGACCTGGTGATTTGACACCTATTGATAGGGAATCAATGCTCATCCGGGTCAACACTCATTCGGAGAAGTTGTTGGCGAAGGAAAATAGGGACAAGGACATGCTTCGTCACATGAAGACTCACTATTGGGCTCGCATGCATGTTTGCAAAGCGAGAATCAAGGTCCTCAAAAGGCGTTTGAGCAAAGTACAAAAACGACACAAAAGGCCTGATCCGCTTCGAGTTTTGTCTGAGGCTTCACTCGTTGAGCATGATACATGATGGAGGGTCTTCACTCCAATTTTGGGCACATTTGGAGAAAATTTTGTCATTTCAAAAATTTTGGCTTAAGAAACAGATTTTTGGGTTCTACGCGTAGCGCGCTACCCTGAAGATTGGGAGGTCCAATTGACAAATGGCTTGTAATTTTGGATTTTTCATGAAGAAATACACTTGTACAGCCACTACCAAGGCATTCCATCAAGTTCTGGGTGGTCCAAATGTCCAAAAATACCATGAAAACCACCTTGCTGCCACCTTTTGCAACTGCAGGTACTACCTCTGGGAGAATTCGGTGTTGAGGGGGAAAATGAGCTCCCAATTGAAAAATTCCACTTGGGTTGGAAAGTAGATATTCAGGCCTTTCCAACGAGCTATCATGAGTGAAATTTGGATGTCAGGAAGTGCTCCAAAAACAGGCTCAAAGGGGTGCTACGCATAGGGATCAGGGGCGCTACGCATACAGTTTTTGGCCCAGATTTTCACCTTCAGCTCAGGAATTCGGCTAGTTTCTACCAGATTCACTCTTTGATGTAATTTTCCACCTAATATGATGTAACTTGATGTATTTAAGGTAACTTATCACTTATTTACCTTCTTCTAGATGATTCATTCACAAATTAGCAAGAAATCAATGTAATGAATCAATTTCCTTCTTTTTAGAGGCAGGTTGTTTGGTCATCTAGATTCTTGCTCCATGTTTAGAATTTGTTCAAACTGCTCCTAGAAGGAGGAGCTCGACCCCTAGAGGTTAGGGAATGGGTTATCTTGGTCTATATTATGTAAATTTTCAGTCAGTTGGAGAGGTTGGACTCTTGGGATAGTTTTGAGATTATATTGTACATATCTTATCAGCATTTTTGGCAAAGGAAAGACCAGGGTTTTGCAGCACTATTTGGGATCCATGTGGCTTTATGTGTTGATGGTGTGTTTCTTTCAGTACGTGTAAGTTGTGTATGTGCATCATTATCTATATTGAATCTTCTCTTATTAAGCAAATGAAGTGTTAAGGTAGAATCCATGAAATTGCTATGCTCTGCCTTTAAATTTGTTTAATAATCTATGTTTTCTTCAGTTTAAGGAGAATCCTTGAGACCCCTTGCTCTCCTTAGCCCCTCACCGGTCTGATCTATCCATCTCACCTGCTTTAAGGCATAAAAACAATTGCCTATCTTTCCCCAAGTGGACCTCTGCAAAAACTGTGCCTCATCCCTGCACCTAAAATTGCCTTTCCCTTGATTTCAACAAAATCATAAAAAATCAATCCGAAAATCTTTGTACTTAATACCTAGCCTAAAATCAGTCAACAGTTCAGTCATCTCGAGCCTTTTCGATTACCTTTTGCCGAGTTTGACCCGGAGAGAGCCCTCTCCTGTCCTCGTAGGGCTAGCTACGAGGCTAAACGTGGTTTGATGTGGCCTTGAGTCTTGCCTTATTTCAGCCTAAGGCAGATTTGAGTGCTAACATATAGCACTGTCGCCTCCAAGTTTATACGAACCTCGGGTTTATAAAGTAAAGCTAGTAGCTTTGGAGTTGTAGCATTCTTGCTGCAATACTAGTGTTCATCACCTTTTGGTGCCGTTGCTGGGGAGGTGTTTGAGTAATATGTGATTACTGCTTTCTTTCTTCTACTTCTTGTTTCTACTATTCTGCCATTAGTTTCATTTCTGCAAAAGTAACTTAGTTTTCTTTTCATTCTACATTCTTTGCTTTCCTTTCCATTCAGCAAGTTATATTTCAAGAAATTAGCTACTATTTTCATTTATTCAGTAGTTCTCATTCAGTCCACAATTTTAATTCTTCAAGTAAGATTTCAATTCAGCAATTAGTTTTACATCCAGTTAGTAGTTTTCATTCCATATACAAATTCAGTTCTGCAAAGCACTTTCAAAATTTGAAAAATTCACAAAACCAAACCAAAAAAATTTCCTTTCATGTCTCGTAGGAATAGGGATAACTTAGGGAAATTTTTTCTAGATACCCCCATTGCATCCAACATCCAACCTTCCCTCTTCTTCGATGGCTGTGAACTTGAGGAACCCTTAGGTGAGCAACCAAACATATTTGAAGAACCTACAGGGGAAGAAGAAGAACCCATTCCTATCGAGCCAATGGCTAAAAACATAAATGACAGAGGGAATAGAGAGAGAGTTGAGGGTGCCTTCCCCATCAGGGAAACCAATGGGGACACTAAGATGAAAAATATAAGCTCCTTTGCCCTTCCTCATTTCCATGGCCTGACCATAGAAGACCTCGACACTTTCCTATTTGAGTTTTCTATTATATGACGAACCTATGACTATATAGATGATGATCAGAAGTTGAAACTATTTCCATCCACCCTCAAGGATGCAGCTCTATGTTGGTTCATGGGTTTACCTAGGGATAGCCTCCTCTACTTGTAGCTTTAGAAGGATGAACTTTTTTGTTGCTTTGTTAAAATATTTCATTTGTTCCTTCTACCTTTCACTTTTGTTTTTTGTCCTATTTATTTTTGCTAAAGATGCATCAAGTTCCTTTTTCTTTTGACCAACTTTTGCTATGTACTTTTGAATATATTCCTTTAATTAGCTTGTCAAGTTTTTCTCTTTCTTTTCAAATTCATGCACTTGAAGTCTTAGAAGGGAAAATTTTTATTCAAGTATCTGATTTTGATTCCTTGCTTTGTTAAGATCACATAACTTGCGCTAAACAATTCTCCCTCCATGTCGACTACTTATTCTTCTTCTTCATCTACTTCACCTGAATCATAATCAACATTTTCATCATGACCTGCATACTTCTTTGAGTAGAGATCATGGAGTTTCATTTGAAGACTTTTGACTGATGAACATTGATCAACTTTGGCTTTTACAAGGTATGGTAGAGCACTAAGAATGACACTTATGGATTTTGTATTATACCTTCTAGATTCATTGGTAGATGTGTCTCCAAAATTAACATAGTGCCATACATCATATCCTTGAGCTTGCAAATAGGTTTCCATTCTGGATCCCATATTTCATATTTGGCTTCATTGAACTCATGATTTGGTGTAACAACTTGATTATCTTTGTTATTTGTAATATATTTGGATACTAATGCAATACATAAGTCTTCCTTTGATTGTTTAGATGCATGCTTCTTTTATTTTCCTCTCTCTATATTTTTGACTTTTTCCTTCCCGTTGTTAAGCTGCAACTAAAGGAACTTTCTCTAATACCAATTGTTGGAAATACTGAGAGGGGGATGAATCAATATTTATCTTACAATTATTCAATTTTAACTTCACAAAGCATTAATTATAATTAGAATTAAATCAGAACATATATTAGCAAAACCATTCAACAATTCACAGCATCGAAGACAATACACAAAGTATTTTAGTGGAAACCCTTTCAGGAGAAAAAACCACTGAACGATTTTTAATATAGGTATTTAAAATTTAAATCAATAGGAAAATCCAACTTCAAATATTTTCAGCACCAAATGAAGGAGGATCCAATCTGAAGGAATCTCCAACTCCTTAATTTACCAATTCCAATTGGAAGGACACTCCATTAACCTGATTTACTAGCTCCAACTAGAAAGATGCGCCAACACCCTACCCTAGCACCACTCTGCTACCCTGAAGTGTTCTTAGGCTCCAACCTAAAGGAGACTCCAATCTCCTACCTTGCACCACCCTACCTCCCTATTTGACAAGCCACCACTTTCTCTGAAGGCCCTGACCTTTAGTTCACCATAGTGGACCATGTTTCACAATTTTTAGTCTAGATCCACTTGTGCTTAAAATCAATAAAAAAACAAAATGCAACACAATCTCTGCTCAATCAAATTTTCTTCTACTCAATATGTACATCAAACCCTAGCGTCTTAAAACTTAATTATCTTCTACTTAGGTTTCATCAACCTGTCATCAAACATCTAGGCATATAACCGTGGTTCAACAAGCAAGTTAGAAGCACTGTAGACCCTCAGATTCATTAGCTTCCCACACAAGCCAAGACAAATACTCAACAAATTATGTCAAATGCTAACTAAATGATAGAATATCAAACATGCATCAATATTATACCAACATCCACTGCATTAATGCACCAATAATAAATCATGCCAAACTTCTATGTAATACAAGCTTTCTCTCTTGTCTCAAACCCTAGTTGTTCTGATTAACCAACGTAAGTGAACTGACAACTCCACAAACAACCCTACAAGGTTATTGTGATCAATAACACACTCAATTCATTAATAGCTTCAAACCCTAATCTTTTTCCTTTTCCTCAACTTATATATTAAACCGTAAAGGGTCAATTCTTGCTTAGTTCGATATCATCATGTAAACTCAACCAAACTAACACATACAAGTGATTGATAAAATGTCACTTATGATAATAGGAAGTATGAATTAAGTTAATGATGAAACTATCAACAAACCATTTTTGTTGATGTAAGATTCAGATGAACAATAACAAGGTCCCACATTTCAAAACTAGAAATTCAATTGTAACATAAGCACAACTGAACCATCATACGTCTATTTTCCTGATGTGAAGTGTATGTATCATACCTTAGATTGGATGATGTGAAGTGTGCTAGTGATCAATCAAATACTCTACCCTTATATTTTGTTAATATTGTGCCTCAGACTCTAACATACTTATTTTTCACTTCTCACTACAAAGGTTATCTTTGATACTAGGACTGTGACTCTCAGGTTGAGATCTAGACAGTGGTTCCTAGTTCATACTCCACTCTAACCATCCAAATAGATCTCAGTCAACACTTCAATTATTTTGTCACAATGAGCTTCAGGAAGACGTCTTCAAATTTGTTCAATTGAAATCTCACAGGACAGACCTCAACAAAGCTTTTGTATGACATTTAGAAAGAGGCCCTGAATGGCCATAAAGCGCTGCAATACCCTACATGTTTTGCTTCATACCACTTTGAATTATCACAAGAAAGGTCACCGGTCAAGCCCATATTGGTCTTAGTCAAATTTAGGCCTTAGAATAAATCCCCTATAGCCACAAACAATCCCATAGATTAGCACATGATCATACCTCATATATTCCTACAATACAAATAGAGATAATAGTCTTGCTTTGATCTTGAAATCTCCATAACATATTAAAGAGTGATCTCAGACTATTCCAGAGACTGCCACATAGAGATTTGAGTTTTATGCCACTAAGACTATCACACGGAATGAGTCGAGGTTGCGGACAAGATCGACCTCCCTAGTATCTAAAGATATCTAGTGACAAGCAAGCCAATCAAAAACTATCTTTCTCTAAATATGCAATTAAAAATAAAGGCAAACAAGTGTTTTTAGGCCTACCTGGGGTCCAATGCAAGTTTGTGGAAGCCTCGCTCCCTCGCTCCAAATGAGCTTCCTTGAAGTGTAATTCTGCAAACACAAACAAGCAAACGAATAAATAGCACCTGAAAAGCCAATATTATAAAGCATATTCATCATAATGATCAAGGAGATTATGAAACAAACCATAAGAAAATTTGTTGAGAAAAATGAATCTGATTGTATTAATTCAAATGAAGAAGAACTTTACAACCTGTGCCTTGATGCTCTACAAGCTCCTCTCAGGGTCTGACAAGAAGTCTCCTCTACTTTGACAAGTTTCACTCACTTCCCAATGAAACCAAAAGGTATGTGATCTCTCCTCTCAAGTTTAACTAGGAAGTCCCAATTCCATCAGCATTTACCCTCAAAATGTTCAGCT
>APFE031377697.1:821753-832508 GCA_000404065.3 Pinus taeda
CATCTAGAATTAACCCAAAGTGAGTTTTTTAGAATAAACTTGCGCCTTTTTGACTTTTACAGGGGTATGCACCCACCCCTTTACAGATAGAGCGTGCAGATACGCAGGAAACATGAACAAAGGGTGCAGACCCGCAGGAAAAAGTGAGAGAAAGTGCGGAACCAAAGCTTTATTGATTTTTAATGTATTTCTCTCATTTTCAAAGCTTGACATGAAGAGCTAAGGTCTGAGACTTGCTTAGGAGGACACTATAAGTGATGATAGACCCATACTGACTGCAAATAGTCATGGTGACGATATTTTTGTGTAACAGAGACTACCTCTGAAATCCTTCACTAAGTCATACGTTAGGGTCATAGGTGCCAAGAAACTTCTATCATCAAAGAAACCTATGTCATAGGTAATAGGCTCAGATCTTGCATAGAAAAAGGAGCCTCAAATAGTTCATATTTTTCCAATGAGAAACGACAAGAATACTCGTCATAAAAGCTTAGATAGATGCCTCAAACTCATAAAAAATTCACCATTGTGGTGCACAAGTATGCTCGCATTAGGGCTTGGAGACCTCTAGTGAATATAGATTTGGATTAGCCACAAATCCCTTCAACAATCCACAAAATATTTCTATCATTTACCTTTCTATCCCAAATTCCCATCAAACGCGTGGCATCATGACCACACCACAGGGGTTTTCTTTGCTTACTTACTTCTAGGGCTTCTTTTCCATTGGAGCTTCCAACTAGTGCAATCCATGATGTATATTAAGAGAATTCAATGGTCTACATTGGCAACAATCACAATGCCATTAAACAAATAATACCATTATAGTAATTCATCCCCCCCTCTTAATAGAATTATGAATCCAACATTGTATTGGTCTATTGATATGAATTTATAGTACATTAGATTGAAAATTATAGATCTATATCTGATTGATAACTCATTAATGGATCACGATAACACCTCGTCAAGGATAAGGTTTACTATTGATATCAATGTGGTGCCATACTTTGTGATTGTATAGGGACTCACACTTTATCATTTTCCCCCTTAATCATAAGTCTAAGTAATTTTACTGATAAGTTTAGTAATCTTTAATTTGAAACTATTGAACTAAGATTTGGTGAGGATATGCTCCAAAAATGGAAATTAATATGGAACTAAAAAGCTACCACATTTGAACATTTTCATTCTTTCTGATTATCATTGATTTTGAGGAGACTAGTTGATATGTTGGAATTCCCAAAATGTTGATTGAATTTTTTGTTATGATAAGACTTCAAATCTTTAATATTGATATCTAATATTCACCCTTGTCATGTTCAAGGTGAGAAATTTGTTGAAGGGATCTAAGCTTTAGTTTTGGATTTGCATTTTCTTTAATAATTCATTTTTGAAAGGATCTAGGATGAAGCTTTGGATTCTTTATGTGTGGTGGTTTCGCTAGTAGAAATTGAGAAATTAGTGACTAGGTGACTAAAAACGTTAGTCATCATATATTTTCCAAGTGAAATACTACCAAAAATGAGCAATTTTAAGTGACCCAACTATAAACAACTAACATAAATGACTAATTTAATCACGGGTTAAAATACAACAAGCTAATAAGTAATACAACTAAAAATGAATAATGTAAACTAAACTATGTCTAACTTATAATAGGGTATTTTTGAGCTACCTACAACTACTTTAAGTTTAATAATAACATTATTCCCCAAAAATAATGGGCTACCTAGGACAATTTGAGTTTATTAATAACATTATTCATAGAATTCGGTATATAATCCACCTCCTTAAGGGTTAGTTGATATTCCCCTTATGTGTAAACCTCATGTCCTCTTTCCCTCTTTATGTGAACATACTTGCTTAGGGAGGTCTTTTATACTCTCATGTGATGGATCTTGAAGACATTTTTCAAAATAAGTTCTTTTTTTATAGTTTTTATTGATACCCTCAAGCCAGAATTATCACTCTCTAGGCGTTCAACAATATTAAATATATAGCCTCTATGTGAAGTGACCTCCTTTACTCAAATGAAAAATAAAAACTTAACTCAGTAGTGGAAACATAAAATAACTGACAAATTGTTAAAATCTAATCTTGGGCTACTCTAAAATCTAAAATCGACCCATTAAAATTTAATTTCCCACAACTCAAGTGAAAAATTGTTAAAATCTAATCATTTAATTTCCCACTACACTTCTTCCTTCCCAGGTTGGGAGAGGGTTCAATTCTTTGTTGGGTTGTGTTATATTCTTTCCATGACTAGCCCACATAGTTAACCGGGGGGTTAGAAGGGGAGTGGAGCCCCCGCCTTCGTTGTGTCGATTGCGTAGTGGGGGAGTCACAGGGGGTTTGAGGGCTGCAGGTAACCCCACTCTATGGGGTTTGGGGCAGTGCCCCGCAAAATTTTGGTTTTGGACCCTATATTAGGTTGGGCGGATCTACCTATGGTTTTGTGCATGTTTTTTGCACATGGTTTTGGACACGATGGTTTTCGGTCCATCGTTTTGGACACGATGGTTTCCAGTCCATGGTATTGGATGCTTTGACATGTATAAATATGTATTGTAACATTGAAAGGAACATAATGAAAAATAAAGCTGGTAGTCCCGGTTTTGGGATCCAGGGGAAATCTCTGTGTATATGTGTTATGCTCTCGCATTGTTTATTTTCTGTGTTCTAGAATTCGTATGTAGGTAATTTCTGTATGGGGTTAAAACCAACATTTGGTATCATAGTTGTTTTGGCTTCAAGGGGATGCCTTTTCTGCTGAGGGGTTTTTCTCAGACCTGTGGTAGACCCTGTTCAGTGGGAGATCTGTGGGATCGATTCTAGTGGTGAAAGAAGATGGCGAGCAGTGGAATGATAAAGATCAATAAATTTAATGGTCAGAGTTTTGAGTTATGGAAACTCAAGATGGAGGATCTGTTGGTGAATAAATATCAGTGGATTGTGGTAGATCCAGGTACTAAACCAACAGGAGTGTCTGATGAAGAATGGAAGAAGTTGGATCAGAAGGTAAAGAGCACAATACGATTGTGTGTCTCAGATTCAGTATTGTTGAATGTATCAGGGGAAGCTACGGTGAAGGCTTTGTGGGACAAGTTAGGGACTTTATACCAATCTAAGTCTCTGGTGAGTAAATTGTTCCTACGATAAAATTTGTATAACTTGAGGATGAAAGATGGAGACTCGGTGATAGAGCATCTGAACGCATTTAATATTGTGGTAAGTCAGTTATCATATGTTGATATTAAAATTTCAGATGAAGATAAGTGCATCAGTTTGTTGCGTTCTCTACTAGATTCATGGGATAGTTTGGTTATTGAAATAGGTAGCAATGTAACTTCTTTGCAGTTTGATGAAATAGTCTCATCCTTGCTGACGGAGGAAATGAGACGGAAAAATATGGAGAGCCAGAATGGTGATGCCTTGTTTGTACGAGGATAGTCCAAGAACATAAACAAAAATAAGTCATCGAGTGGGAGGTCTAAATGTAGAGGGAGATCTAAATCTCAAGGAAAACCTGTGAAGGTGGTGTGCTGGAAATGCAAAAAGGAAGGGCACTACAAAAGGGACTATAAATCTAAAGCTCCTGATAAAGGAAAGGGATTTGATGATGCTCCTTCTGCGGAGGCGAAAAGCACCTCAGATGAAGGTGGGGATGTGTACTTGGCTTCTTCAAGTACACATGTAGATCACTAGGCATGGTTGATTGACTCAAGTGCATCCTTTCACTTCACTCCCCATAGAGAGTGGTTCTGCAAGTATGAGAAATATGATGGTGGTGATGTATTCTTGGGGGATGACAAGAAGGCTAGAATCATTGGTCATGGGAAAGTAAAGTTGAAGTTGCAAGGTGGAAGGGTTAGAACACTTTTGGGTGTTCTGCATATTCCTGCATTAGCTAGAAATTTTATTTCTGTAAGCAAGCTGGATGATGCAGGTGTAAAAACAATGTTCGAGAAGGATGCCTACAAGATGGTTTGGGGGGAACTCGTATTGATGTGGGGAGTTTGAATTGGAACTCTATACAAGCTGGAAGGTAGCACTGTTGTTGATGGGTGCAACAGTTCAGTGGTTCTTGAAAGTGTTGCAGAAAATCTAGTAGTCTCTGGAGAGAAGACCATGTTGTGGTGTCAAAGGCTTGGACATATTAGAGAGAAGGGCCTTCGAATACCTCATGGTAAAGGTATGGTAGAAGGTATGAGTAATAGCTCTTTGGATTTTGATTTATGTGAAAATTGTGTATATGGGAAGCAGAATCAGGTGAGTTTACCCTTTGGTGGTAAGAGGGTGAAACATATATTAGAGCTTGTGCACAGTGACGTGTTTGGACCTGTGAAGGTTCCATCACTGGGTAAGTTTGTGTACTATGTATCCTTTATAGGTGACTTCTCAAGGAATACATGGATATATTTCCTTAAGAAGAAATCTGGAGTCTTTGACAGGTTTAAAGAATTTAAGGCTTTGGTGGAAAAACAGACAGAGAAGAAGATAAAGGTGTTGAGGACAGATAACGGTGGAGAGTTTTGAAGTAAGGAATTTGAAGAATTCTGTAAGAAGTGTGGTATAGCATGATAGAAGACTACTCCATATGCACTTGAGAAAAATGGAGTTGTAGAAAGAATGAACAAGACGTTGATGGAAAAGGCAAGAAGCATGCTTAGTGGTGCCAAGTTAGGAAAGGAATTATGGGCAAAGGCAGTGGAGACAACATGTTACCTGGTCAACAAATCACCTTCATCAGCGTTGGAGGATAAGACTCCACAAGAGGTATGGACTGGTAAGAAAGCCTCTCTTTCACATTTGAGGGTATTTGGATGTGATGCATATGTACATTTTCCAAAGGAGAAACGAACCAATTTGGATAGTAAATCTGAAAAGTGCATCTTTATTGGGTATAAGGATGGTTTAAAGGGTTATAAGGTTTGGAACCCAGTAACAAGGAAGGTTGTGTACAACTAAGATGTGGTGTTCAGAGAGGTAAAAGATGTTATTAAACATGAAGTCCAACAAAAGGAACTTGAGAAGATAGAGTTTGAGCTAAAGGAGGAAGGTAGCTAGAAAGGTATAGTCCATTTACTTTCTGTTCAAGAAGATCAGGTGTGAGAAGATCAGTTCGAGAAAGAAGGTAGCTAGAAAGGTATAGTCCATTTGCTTTCTGTTCAAATTTTCTTTATCCATTATTGATGATGATCCCAGAACTGTGAAGGAAGCAGTAGATTTAGAGGATGGAAAACTCTGGAAAGAGGCCATGGCTGATGAAATGGCATCTTTACACAAAAATGAGGTTTGGGATCTAGTGGAGTTGCTGGCCGGAAGGAAACCCATTGGCAGCAAATGGGTGTTCAAGAAGAAGACAAATGCGAAAGGAAATGTGGAGAAATACAAAGCTTGGTTGGTAGCAAAGGTTATTCCCAGGTGTCGGGAATTTATTTTGGTGATACTTTTGTCTCCTGTTGCCAAGGTAACTTCTATTATATTACTTTTATTTGTTGGTGCTACTTTTGATTTTGAGGTAGAACAGATGGATGTGAAGACAACATTTCTTCAGGGGGATATGGAAGAGGAGATCTACATGAAGCAACTTGAAGGCTTTGTGGTGAAGGGTAATAAAGAACTGGTATGCAAGTTAAATAAGTCTCTGTATGGGTTAAAACAGTCACCAAGGATGTGGTATCATAAATTTGATACATTTATATGGGGACTTGGCTTCACCAGAAGCAAAGTAGATCACTGTGTGTATTTTAAATTAATTGGTGACCGTGTTATTTATCTGGTTTTGTATGTGGATGATATGTTGTTGGTTGGAAATGCCAAAGAAATTATCCAGGATTTGAAGACCCATTTGTCCTCCAAATTCTACATGAAATATCTTGGTGCTGCAAACTATAGTTTGGGCATGGAAATTAAAAGAGATTGGACAAAGAGGAAGCACTGGTTAAACCAGAGGAAGTGTTTCGAGACAATATTATAGAGGTTTAATATGTAGGATAGTAAACCGGTGAAGGTTCCTATTCCTCTAGGTGTAAAGTTATCTGCTGAACAGTGTCACCAAGACACAAGAAGAGGAAGAGGACATGTCCCGTGTTCCATATGCAAGTGCAGTCAGTAGCCTGATGTATGCGATGGTATGTACTAGACCAGACATTGCACATGCAGTGGGAGTATTGAGCAGGTTTATTTCAAAACCAGGGAAGGAGCACTGGACAATAGCGAAACGAGTTTTCATGTATTGGCATGGCACTAGTGATTATGGTTTGTGCTACCAAGGAAGACCAAGATTGGACAGAGTGTTGGATATTCGTGGCTTTGTTGATGCAGACTGGGATGGAGATTTGGATCAGAGAAGATCTATAAGTGGGTATGTTTTTAACCTATTTGGAGATGTAGTCAGTTGGATGAATAAGAAACAATCTGTAGTGGCATTATCAACTACAGAGGCAGAATACATGGCAGCCACTCATGCAAGCAAGGAAGCAGTTTGGTTGCAGAGATTATGTTCAAGTATGGGGTTAGTACAGGGAGCTATAAGGATAGACTGTGACAACCAAAGTGAAATATTCTTGACAAAGAACCCTGAATATCATTCAAAGACAAAGCACATTGATGTTCAGTATCACTTTGTGAGGGATATGATAGAAGAAAAAAAGGTGTTGCTGGTAAAGGTGGACATTTTGAAGAATACTATAGATGCATTGACAAAATTTGTGAGCTTTGAGAAGTTCTCTTGGTGTAGAGAAACAATGGGCATTGCAACACTGGACAAATGACTAAGCTCTCTTGTGCCCCCTATGGAAAGAAAACAACAAGTGGGATAATGTTGGGTTGTGTTATATTCTTTCCATGACTAGCCCACATAGTTAACCAGGCGGTTAGAAGGGGGGCGGAGCCCTCCCTTCGTTGCGCCAATTGCGTAGCGGGGGAATTCATAGGGGGTTTGAGGGGTGCAGCTAACCCCACTCTATGGGGTCAAGGGTAGCGCCTCGGAAAATTTTGGTTTTGGACCCTATATTAGATTGGGTGGACCTACCTATGGTTTTGTGCATATTTTTCGCACATGGTTTTGGATGCGATGGTTTTCGGTCCATGGTTTTGGACACGATGGTTTTCGGTCCATGGTATTGGATGCTTCAGCATGTATAAATATGTATTGTAACATTGAAAGAAACATAATTAAAAATCAAGCTGGTAGTCTCGGTTTTGGGATCCAGGGGAAATCTCTGTGTATATGTGTTTTATGTGTTATGCTCTCGCATTATTTATTTTTGTGTTCTAGAATTCATATGCAGGTAATTTCTGTACGGGTTAAAACCAACATTCTCTTCCTCTGCACATAATCATTTCTTCGATTATGTTCTAGAATTTAGGAGGAACGTGTGGATCTTTGACTTGGGTTCTAGATTGCGTTGTAGAATCCATTTGTTCATGATGGACAAGGGTTCAAGACCTCAGGAGGAAAATAAGCCAATAAGGGTGGTGCTAATTGCAGGGATATTTTTTCATCTATTGGTATCATCGTCTCATACAATCAATTCTAATAGTTGGGATCTATTGCTTATAGAGTAATTACATAATTCCTGGGTTCTCATTCTCTTCTATAGTTTGTTAAGAGATTGTGATATTTGCAATAGCGAAGAGGATTGCAATCAAGCCATTAATAGTAGGCCCTGAAGCTCCTCTTGATGAATCCACTATCAATTTTCCTACCTAGGTGAGGATTGAGGCTTAACCCCATTTCAAATATTACTTAGAGGTACCTAGTTTTTGTAATCCTCTGATGTAGAATAATTATATTCATCCCGGTAGAGGGTTTTTTTTCCACTGAGAGTGATATGGTGATGCATAATATAGCTATGGAAATGAAAACAATAGGGAAAGATACGTAGAGGCTTTATCATGGATTTGGACCTAGGTATAAGGTATGTTTTATCCCTAATATAGTAATGGTTGTAATTATTATATGTGGGGGCTTATGTCTTGGGCTTAATACTGTTATCAAGGAGATTGTAGACAGTCTCTAGATTTAGTATGGGGTAAGGGATACCAAGGAAATTAGGTCAGCTTAGCATGGGTTCTATTCATTTGAACCTCATGTTTTGAATCCCAAGTTGGTGCATAATTGGTACAAGAAAGGGGAGGTAGTGTCGGGGAGCTCAAGAGGGGTATTTGATCTGTAGAAGATATTTGAAGCCATCGAATCCCATGGTTTTAACCAGGTTTATTTCATTGTTGGGGATGGAACCATGAGGGGAGAAACCAACATATTTGAAGAGGTAAAAAGGATGAAGCTTAGGGTCTCCATTTTTGGGGTTCTTAAGTAAGAAAAGAATAAAAGAAGTGCCAATTATGATGATTTTGACAAACTTTCTATGGTCAATATTTAGTTGCCAAGAAAATAATCATATTTTGATGTTGTTATAATTCCTAATTTTTAAATCAAATTAACATGGTATAGCCTAACACTTGTGTTTTGCAGTAAGAAAGAAAATGATTGTGGGCTTTTGTGTTTGCAACATAGTGGGTTTCAATTTTGACATATGTTGTTCTGTAGAAAACCTACAAGTATGTTCTTCAACTTAGATTAAGGGAGCAAACTTAATTGGAGCCTAAAACATAACAATTTTCAATACTCGTTGGAGGCATTCCTCATGTACCAATTGGGAAAACACAGAGAGAACAATTGGACTCCATCTTCCAGAGGTTGTACCCATACAATTTTGAAAGATATTTGATTGTCACTGACATGTCACAGGTATTTGAAATTTCACTCTTATCTTTATTATAGTGCTCTTGCTGATATTTGTAATGAGGGACCACATATTCTTATTCTTTTCATAATTGGAAATAATAGGTCCCTCATGTAGTTCGGTAGAAATAGGTGGTAGAATGACAAACTTTAAAATAAGAAAATATAATATTTTCATCCATTAAAAATTTGAAATATATTTGATAGAAGCACAACAAAGTGAACTAATTGACTTTGTTACTATTTGATTTCTAGAATATTCCATAATTTATAATATAGATAAATATAACCATTTTATTGACACATAATAAACTTTGACTAGCAGCTGAGTTGTGGATTCAAGATGAATTTCAGCACTAGCCATAACTCCATAAGTCATTTTTCAGTGATTTGATTTTGGTCTTCTGCCAATTTTATGGAAACTAACAAGTTCGGTCGAATTCAATAGATATGGCCAAGCATTCAAAGATATGTGATAAGTTTAACTGGATAGAAAACCAATTTACTGAGAGAGAAAAATAAATTAAATTAGAGCAATATAATAAACAAAAAGTTTACCTTGTAAATGTTCAATATGATAAAAATTAGCTAATGAAATTTTGTTAACCTTTGGGCCAAAACCCTATCAATTTGACTAAGTTATCCTTCATTGCACACCTCTTTGGTTCATTACAATGAATTTTTTCCATGCCTTTTAAACACTTCATTACATGTAATCTACACACAAAACCATGGACCCAAAACCACTACTTTTGACCCAAGACTGTGGACTCTTTACCTAGTCAAATTTTCACTTAAAAATATTTACTGTATTCCTACGAAATCCATGGTTGAGGAGTTTCTCAAAAAGATGTATCATCAACAATTAAGTTTGAACTTATTCCCTATGCCCTGCTCTTGCCTAGGTGGTATAAATGGAGTTTGTTGTATTCAGTATTCAATCATTCACACATCGACTGATAGAATGGGGCACTCTATCCTTACTTAAGTTCACCTAATATTTGCACCATGTTCTCCATCCTAGCCACCTCTCCTTCAAATATCAAGGTCCTTAGTTTGTGGTCAATTGGGAGTAAAAATATTGGATAAAAAATAATCAATTTTCTAAACATCTCAATATAATAAGCCTTAAGAAGAATGGGTGGCATTGGAAGCAATTCCATTAGACACATAATACATCCTAGTTACATTCTCTACATCTTCCTTGGTTTCGACATTATAGATTTCTATTATTATTATTATTATAGATTTAAAGACCCTCCTTTTCATTATATTTATGTCACTAGAAGAACCCCCTTCACCTATAGTAGAGAATTCAACTTGGGGCATAACTGAAACTCTTGATGACTCATAATCAAACACAGGGTTGTGAAGTTTTCTATTAAAAGAACTAACATCTTAATATTCTTAGTGCCCATGTGATGCCAATTACATCGAATTTTGTTGAAGGAGACATTTGCATGCATAAACTAATCTAAAACTAGCATAGGTCCATCTTAATTCTAGGTCTACCAAATGGGAATCAAATCCTTGAGTTGCAAAGCTTTCACTAGTACAAAATGATAAATTAGTGACTAGGTGACTAAAAACGTTAGTCACCACAACTTTTCCAAGTGAAATATTACTAAAAATGAGTAATCTTAAGTGATCCAACTAAAAACGACTAACATAAATCACTAATTTAGTCATGGGTTAAAATATATTGCTACCTAATAAGCAATACAACTAAAAATGACTAACATGAATGACTAATTTAGTCTAGGAACAAAAATATGACTACCTAACAATTACTATAATAATATGAATTGGTTGTTTATGATAGTCATTTTAATTGTGTCAAGAAATTTAAACTTACAAGTGATAGAGGATTGAAAGGTTGTTAAATATTGGCTTAAACTTTATCATTCCTTAAACACTTCTTCATCCTCCCATGGTGTATAATTGAGCCAACTTTTCAATATTTATCTCTAATAATTTGTAATTTAAAAAAAAAAAAAAAA